>CALYLW010001726.1:0-99936 GCA_944989445.1 Ampullaceana balthica | reverse complement strand
ATATGTGATGTTTGAAATGTTGACAGGCAGCATTCCAGTATTCAAACCTATTAAATTATTGGTCATGTGTTTACACACCAGACTACAATATGTGATGTTTGAAATGTTGACAGGCAGCATTCCAGTATTCAAAACTATTAAATTATTGGTCATGTGTTTACAAACCAGACTACATATGTGATGTTTGAAATGTTGACAGGCAGCATTCCAGTATTCAAACCTATTAATTTATTCTTCATGTGTTTACAAACCAGACTAAAATATGTGATGTTTGTAATGTTGACAGGCAGCATTCCAGTATTCAAACCTATTAAATTATTGGTCATGTGTTTACAAACCAGGCTAAAATTTACTGATGTTTGAAATGTTGACAGGCAGCATTCCAGTATTCAAACCTATGAATTTATTCTTCATGTGTTTACAAACCAGACTACAATATGTGATATTTGAAATGTTGACAGGCAGCATTGAAGTATTCGAACCTATTAAATTATTGGTCATGTGTTTACACACCAGACTACAATATGTGATGTTTGAAATGTTGACAGGTAGCATTCCAGTATTCAAAACTATTGCATTATTGGTCATGTGTTTACAAACCAGACTACATATGTGATGTTTGAAATGTTGACAGGCAGCATTCCAGTATTCAAACCTATTAATTTATTCTTCATGTGTTTACAAACCAGACTACAATATGTGATTTTTGAAATGTTGACAGGCAGCATTCCAGTATTCAAACCTGTTAATTTATTCTTCATGTGTTTACAAACCAGACTACAATATGTGATGTTTGAAATGTTGACAGGCAGCATTCCAGTATTCAAACCTATTAAATTATTGGTCATGAGTTTACAAACCAGACTACAATATGTGATGTTTGAAATGTTGACAGGCAGCATTTCAGTATTCAAACCTATTAATTTATTCTTCATGTGTTTACAAACCAGACTACAATATGTGATGTTTGAAATGTTGACAGGCAGCATTCCAGTATTCAAACCTATTAATTTATTCTTCATGTGTTTACAAACCAGACTACAATATGTGATGTTTGAAATGTTGACAGGCAGCATTCCAGTATTCAAACCTATTAAATTATTGGTCATGTGTTTACAAACCAGACTACAATATGTGATGTTTGTAATGTTGACAGGCAGCATTCCAGTATTCAAACCTATTAATTTATTCTTCATGTGTTTACAAACCAGACTAAAATATGTGATGTTTGAAATGTTGACAGGCAGCATTCCAGTATTCAAACCTATTAAATTATTGGTCATGTGTTTACAAACCAGACTACAATATGTGATGTTTGAAATGTTGACAGGCAGCATTCCCGTATTCAAGCCTATTAATTTATTCTTCATGTGTTTACAAACCAGACTACAATATGTGATGTTTGAAATGTTGACAGGCAGCATTCCAGTATTCAGACCTATTAATTTATTCTTCATGTGTTTACAAACCAGACTACAATATGTGATGTTTGAAATGTTGACAGGCAGCATTCCAGTATTCAAACCTATTAATTTATTCTTCATGTGTTTACAAACCAGACTACAATATGTGATGTTTGAAATGTTGACAGGCAGCATTCCAGTATTCAAACCTATTAATTTATTCTTCATGTGTTTACAAACCAGACTACAATATGTGATGTTTGAAATGTTGACAGGCAGCATTCCAGTATTCAAACCTATGAATTTATTCTTCATGTGTTTACAAACCAGACTACAATATGTGATGTTTGAAATGTTGACAGGCAGCATTCCAGTATTCAAACCTATTAAATTATTGGTCATGTGTTTGCAAACCAGACTAAAATATGTGATGTTTGAAATGTTGACAGGCAGCATTCCCGTATTCAAGCCTATTAATTTATTGGTCATGTGTTTACAAACCAGACTACAATATGTGATATTTGAAATGTTGACAGGCAGCATTCCAGTATTCAAACCTATTAATTTATTCTTCATGTGTTTACAAACCAGACTACAATATGTGATGTTTGAAATGTTGACAAGAAGCATTCCAGTATTCAAAACTATTAAATTATTGGTCATGTGTTTACAAACCAGACTACATATGTGATGTTTGAAATGTTCACAGGCAGCATTCCAGTATTCAAACCTATTAATTTATTCTTCATGTGTTTACAAACCAGACTAAAATATGTGATGTTTGTAATGTTGACAGGCAGCATTCCAGTATTCAAACCTATTAAATTATTGGTCATGTGTTTACAAACCAGGCTAAAATATGTGATGTTTGAAATGTTGACAGGCAGCATTCCAGTATTCAAACCTATGAATTTATTCTTCATGTGTTTACAAACCAGACTACAATATGTGATGTTTGATATGTTGACAGGCAGCATTCCAGTATTCAAAGCTATTAAATTATTGGTCATGTGTTTCCACACCAGACTACAATATGTGATGTTTGAAATGTTGACAGGCAGCATTCCAGTATTCAAAACTATTAAATTATTGGTCATGTGTTTACAAACCAGACTACATATGTGATGTTTGAAATGTTGACAGGCAGCATTCCAGTATTCAAACCTATTAATTTATTCTTCATGTGTTTACAAACCAGACTACAATATGTGATGTTTGAAATGTTGACAGGCAGCATTCCAGTATTCAAACCTATTAATTTATTCTTCATGTGTTTACAAACCAGACTAAAATATGTGATGTTTGAAATGTTGACAGGCAGCATTCCAGTATTCAAACCTATTAAATTATTGGTCATGTGTTTACAAACCAGACTACAATATGTGATGTTTGAAATGTTGACAGGCAGCATTCCAGTATTCAAACCTATGAATTTATTCTTCATGTGTTTACAAACCAGACTACAATATGTGATGTTTGAAATGTTGACAGGCAGCATTCCAGTATTCAAACCTATTAAATTATTGGTCATGTGTTTACAAACCAGTCTAAAATATGTGATGTTTGTAATGTTGACAGGCAGCATTCCAGTATTCAAACCTATTAAATTATTGGTCATGTGTTTACAAACCAGGCTAAAATATGTGATGTTGGAAATGTTGACAGGCAGCATTCCCGTATTCAAGCCTATTAATTTATTCTTCATGTGTTCACAAACCAGACTACAATATGTGATGTTTGAAATGTTGACAGGCAGCATTCCAGTATTCAAACCTATTAATTTATTCTTCATGTGTTTACAAACCAGACTACAATATGTGATGTTTGAAATGTTGACAGGCAGCATTCCAGTATTCAAACCTATTAATTTATTCTTCATGTGTTTACAAACCAGACTACAATATGTGATGTTTGAAATGTTGACAGGCAGCATTCCAGTATTCAAACCTATTAATTTATTCTTCATGTGTTTACAAACCAGACTACAATATGTGATGTTTGAAATGTTGACAGGCAGCATTCCAGTATTCAAACCTATGAATTTATTCTTCATGTGTTTACAAACCAGACTACAATATGTGATGTTTGAAATGTTGACTGGCAGCATTCCAGTATTCTAACCTATTAAATTATTGGTCATGTGTTTGCAAACCAGACTAAAATATGTGATGTTTGAAATGTTGACAGGCAGCATTCCCGTATTCAAGCCTATTAATTTATTCTTTATGTGTTTACAAACCAGACTACAATATGTGATATTTGAAATGTTGACAGGCAGCATTCCAGTATTCAAACCTATTAATTTATTCTTCATGTGTTTACAAACCAGACTACAATATGTGATGTTTGAAATGTTGACAGGCAGCATTCCAGTATTCAAAACTATTAAATTATTGGTCATGTGTTTACAAACCAGACTACATATGTGATGTTTGAAATGTTGACAGGCAGCATTCCAGTATTCAAACTTATTAATTTATTCTTCATATGTTTACAAACCAGACTAAAATATGTGATGTTTGTAATGTTGACAGGCAGCATTCCAGTATTCAAACCTATTAAATTATTGGTCATGTGTTTACAAACCAGGCTAAAATATGTGATGTTTGAAATGTTGACAGGCAGTATTCCAGTATTCAAACCTATGAATTTATTCTTCATGTGTTTACAAACCAGACTACAATATGTGATGTTTGAAATGTTGACAGGCAGCATTCCAGTATTCAAAGCTATTAAATTATTGGTCATGTGTTTACACACCAGACTACAATATGTGATGTTTGAAATGTTGACAGGCAGCATTCCAGTATTCAAAACTATTAAATTATTGGTCATTTTTTTACAAACCAGACTACATATGTGATGTTTGAAATGTTGACAGGCAGCATTCCAGTATTCAAACCTCTTAATTTATTCTTCATGTGTTTACAAACCAGACTACAATATGTGATGTTTGAAATGTTGACAGGCAGCATTCCAGTATTCAAACCTATTAATTTATTCTTCATGTGTTTACAAGCCAGACTACAATATGTGATGTTTGAAATGTTGACAGGCAGCATTCCAGTATTCAAACCTATTAAATTATTGGTCATGAGTTTACAAACCAGACTACAATATGTGATGTTTGAAATGTTGACAGGCAGCATTCCAGTATTCAAACCTATTAATTTATTCTTCATGTGTTTACAAACCAGACTACAATATGTGATGTTTCAAATTTTGACAGGCAGCATTCCAGTATTCAAACCTATTAAATTATTGGTCATGTGTTTACAAACCAGACTACAATATGTGATGTTTGAAATGTTGACAGGCAGCATTCCAGTATTCAAACCTATTAATTTATTCTTCATGTGTTTACAAACCAGACTAAAATATGTGATAATTGAAATGTTGGCAGGCAGCATTCCAGTATTCAAACCTATTAAATTATTGGTCATGTGTTTACAAACCAGACTACAATATGTGATGTTTGAAATGTTGACAGGCAGCATTCCAGTATTCAAACCTATGAATTTATTCTTCATGTGTTTACAAACCAGACTACAATATGTGATGTTTGAAATGTTGACAGGCAGCATTCCAGTATTCAAACCTATTAAATTATTGGTCATGTGTTTACAAACCAGACTAAAATATGTGATGTTTGTAATGTTGACAGGCAGCATTCCAGTATTCAAACCTATTAAATTATTGGTCATGTGTTTACAAACCAGGCTAAAATATGTGATGTTTGAAATGTTGACAGGCAGCATTCCCGTATTCAAGCCTATTAATTTATTCTTCATGTGTTTACAAACCAGACTACAATATGTGATGTTTGAAATGTTGACAGGCAGCATTCCAGTATTCAAACCTATTAAATTATTGGTCATGAGTTTACAAACCAGACTACAATATGTGATGTTTGAAATGTTGACAGGCAGCATTCCAGTATTCAAACCTATTAATTTATTCTTCATGTGTTTACAAACCAGACTACAATATGTGATGTTTGAAATGTTGACAGGCAGCATTCCAGTATTCAAACCTATTAATTTATTCTTCATGTGTTTACAAACCAGACTACAATATGTGATGTTTGAAATGTTGACAGGCAGCATTCCAGTATTCAAACCTATTAATTTATTCTTCATGTGTTTACAAACCAGACTACAATATGTGATGTTTGAAATGTTGACAGGCAGCATTCCAGTATTCAAACCTATTAATTTATTCTTCATGTGTTTACAAACCAGACTACAATATGTGATGTTTGAAATGTTGACAGGCAGCATTCCAGTATTCAAACCTATTAATTTATTCTTCATGTGTTTACAAACCAGACTACAATATGTGATGTTTGAAATGTTGACAGGCAGCATTCCAGTATTCAAACTTATTAATTTATTCTTCATGTGTTTACAAACCATACTACAATATTTGATGTTTGCATTAAAAACATCTATTGATGTTACCATTTAAATATGGAGATCATAATTCAAAACTGACATAAAGCCTCACTCTTTTTTTTTACATTTCACACCTCCATTGTGAAATCGATGATATTATCATTAAAGATATATTCTTAAACACTACAATTTTTCTTTAAAGAGCTGTTAGTTCATTTGAAAGCTGTCTTAAACACTACAATTTTTCTTTTAAGAACTGTTAGTTCATTTGAAAGCCGTCTTAAACACTACAATTTTTCTTTAAAGAGCTGTTAGTTCATTTGAAAGCTGTCTTAAACACGACAATTTTTCTTTAAAGAGATGTTAGTTCATTTGAAAGCTGTCTTAAAGATGACGGATTCAAGTGTGGAGGCCTAGCGGCACAGAGAGAAAAGAGATTGTGGCTGAGATACGGCCTGCATATGTGCTACCCGGGAATGTTTGGTGAAGATTGGTTAATTGAGCTATTTTAGTTAATTAAGATTATACTGACATTTATTCATATAGATATTTTGCCATATTCCTCAACGTGCTGACACAATATTTGATATTTATTCCTCTGATATAAACCGCCTATAAACTCAAGTTTGATCCTAGTTGTTAAATTTAATTTATGATCATAAAATAAACTTTAATTTTAGTGGAAAAAATATTTTAAAATGCATAATAAAATAAAAAATGAAAATAATGACATTTCAGATAATTCAGTAAGTGAAACTGGTATTTTATGTGCAAGCAATACCCATGATAGGATCCAGTTGGAAGAGAGACTTAAACAACAAATGAGTATGTTGGATTCTTATGGAATTAACCAAATTCATAATTTTACCTAACTGCAGAATCTTGTTCCCGTTGTGGTTTTCACTGTAACTTTAGATACTTCCTCCTTTTCCTATATCCTGTGTCCTTGTGTGTTTTTTGTTACTTATGTAAGTACGTAGTTTATGTTTATTGTACTGATGAAGGCATATACTTATGAAACCCTTTGAGAAACTTTTTATTGAAGTATTTTGTGAAGCTTTTTACCGGCGACATTTTGATAGTTTGTACTCACCATGCGTAAATCTTTTAACGAGGTTAAATAAAAATAAAATAGTAATTTATTAACTTTTTTTCTTCCTTCAAACTAATTCGATAATTTATTTTAAATGAGAGTTAATACATTTAATCATAAAATATTTTTACTTTAATATTTTCACAAATTAGATTTTACTTACAATAAAATAATTCCAAAGGTTTTTATGTTCAATCTGCAGACTATTACTCACCCCCTCTTCAATGTGATATAAGTTTAACCATCTTTGGTAAAGCTTTCAATTTGATGCAATCGTGTCGAGCAACGCTAGGTCAAAAATATGTCTACTACTGGGAGATCATTGAAATCATGGCCATGAGACAGGAGAACTGCAAGTAAGAAGAATTCTTGTTTAAATTTAGTGTTAATCCGATTTCTGTTATGTCTTTAATGATAAAGTTGTTTCTAGATGATTAACTGTCCCCAATAACCGTTGTGTTTAACAATTTTGACAATGAATATCTATTGATAAATATTAAATCATTTATTTCTACATAAAGTAAAACGATTAATAATTTTTAAAACGATTTGTTTTTCCAAAATGTTGAAAAAAGAAGATAGTAAATATATATAATCCACCACATGTTTTCCAGCAACTTTTCATAAGGACATTGCTGCAAGGTGTTTGCAATGACTGTCAGTTTTTGTTACATGCTTACATTTAACGTGCTCTGTACTGCGTTCATCAAAATTCCAAATTTGTAATTTATATTTATCCAACATCTGAGAGTACGATTCAACTAAAAAATTGTACATACATATAAATTTTAATTAGTAGCAATCTAGTAATTTTTAAATCGTTTCATTTTAACAAGTTGTTTAATTTTTAATTGACATTGTATTTATATTGATATCCTGCCACCTGTTTTTACAAGAGCGTTCTAGTCAGACATGATATAACAATGACTGTTGAGTGCTAGAATACTGACATACAACCCGTCAGACAGGATATAACAATGACTGTTGAGTGCTAGAATACTGACATACAACCCGTCAGACAGGATATAACAATGACTGGTGAGTGCTAGAATACTGACATAGAACCCGTCAGACAGGATATAACAATGACTGGTGAGTGCTAGAATACTGACATAGAATCCGTCAGACAGGATATAACAATGACAGGTGAGTGCTAGAATACTGACATAGAACCTGTCAGACAGGATATAACAATGACTGGTGAGTGCTAGAATACTGACATAAAACCCGTCAGACAGGATATAACAATGACTGGTGAGTGCTATATATACTGACATAGAACCCGTCAGACAGGATATAACAATGACTGGTGAGTGCTAGAATACTGACATAGAACCAGTCAGACAGGATATAACAATGACTGTTGAGTGCTAGAATACTGACATACAACCCGTCAGACAGGATATAACAATGACTGGTGAGTGCTAGAATACTGACATAGAACCCGTCAGACATGATATAACAATGACTGGTGAGTGCTAGAATACTGACATAGAATCCGTCAGACAGGATATAACAATGACAGGTGAGTGCTAGAATACTGACATAGAACCCGTCAGACAGGATATAACAATGACTGGTGAGTGCTAGAATACTGACATAGAATCCGTCAGACAGGATATAACAATGACAGGTGAGTGCTAGAATACTGACATAGAACCTGTCAGACAGGATATAACAATGACTGGTGAGTGCTAGAATACTGACATAAAACCCGTCAGACAGGATATAACAATGACTGGTGAGTGCTATATACTGACATAGAACCCGTCAGACAGGATATAACAATGACTGGTGAGTGCTAGAATACTGACATAGAACCAGTCAGACAGGATATAACAATGACTGTTGAGTGCTAGAATACTGACATACAACCCGTCAGACAGGATATAACAATGACTGGTGAGTGCTAGAATACTGACATAGAACCCGTCAGACATGATATAACAATGACTGGTGAGTGCTAGAATACTGACATAGAATCCGTCAGACAGGATATAACAATGACAGGTGAGTGCTAGAATACTGACATAGAACCCGTCAGACAGGATATAACAATGACTGGTGAGTGCTAGAATACTGACATAGAACCCGTCAGACAGGATATAACAATGACTGGTGAGTGCTAGAATACTGACATAGAACCCAGTCAGACAGGATATAACAATGACTGGTGAGTGCTAGAATACTGACATAGAACCCGTCAGACAGGATATAACAATGACTGGTGAGTGCTAGAATACTGACATAGAACCAGTCAGACAGGATATAACAATGACTGGTGAGTGCTAGAATACTGACATAGAACCCATCAGACAGGATATAACAATGACTGGTGAGTGCTAGAATACTGACATAGAACCCGTCAGACAGGATATAACAATGACTGGTGAGTGCTAGAATACTGACATAGAACCCATCAGACACGATATAACAATGACTGGTGAGTGCTAGAATACTGACATAGAACCCGTCAGACAGGATATAACAATGACTGGTGAGTGCTAGAATACTGACATAGAACCAGGCAGACAGGATATAACAATGACTGGTGAGTGCTAGAATACTGACATAGAACCTGTCAGACAGGATATAACAATGATTGGTGAGTGCTAGAATACTGACATAAGTCCCATCAGACAGGATATAACAATGACTGGTGAGTGCTAAAATACTGACATAGAACCTGTCAGACAGGATATAACAATGACTGGTAAGTGCTAGAATACTGACATAGAACCCGTCAGACAGGATATAACAATGATTGGTGAGTGCTAGAATACTGACATAAGTCCCATCAGACAGGATATAACAATGACTGGTGAGTGCTAGAATACTGACATAGAACCCGTCAGACAGGATCTAACAATGGTTGGTGAGTGCTAGAATACTGACATAAGTCCCATCAGACAGGATATAACAATGACTGGTGAGTGCTAGAATACTGACATAGAACCTGTCAGACAGGATCTAACAATGGTTGGTGAGTGCTAGAATACTGACATAAGTCCCGTGTTTGATCCCAAGATTTGATGTCATTTCACTTAATATTTTCTTTTTATAAAACTTAATTAGAATAAGAAAATAAAACTGTACAAGAAATATGAACAATTTTAACTTCATATAAAGGTCATGTCTAATGTCCCCTATTAGCTGCGCGGCCACGCAGATATCTGACCGACTCAGCGCAACAGTTTAGAATAACCACGCACCAAATTTGGTAAAATATTGCACAAAAATGAATGCTGTGCAACTCTGCACACAATTTTGTTTTTAACTTTGCACGCGGAAAAACGAACTTTAGAGGGAACAGTGGATAAGTCACGGTCCAACGAATTTAAGAGGGAACATTGGTCATTTAACGGACCAACCAACATTAGAAGGAACATTAGACATGTCACGGACCAAAGAACTTTAGAGGGAACATTGGACATGTCACGTAACAACGAACTTTAGAGGGAACACTGGACATGTCATACAATTGAGTGAGTGAAGATAGCCCCTTTGGAAAGGCTTTGACCTCAGACCCAAAAAGAATAGAGTGTGAAAATAGACATACGATTTTCCAGGGACCGAAGAGATTTGAAATCTCACAAAAAACGTGTTGAACCACACGCCTCTGTTTGCATGTGAACAAAACGTGTTGAAGTACACGCCTCTGTTTACTTGTGAACAAAAGGTGTTGAAGTACACGCCTCTGTTTACTTGTGAACAAAACGTCCAAAAAATAACCTCTACTCGGAATAATTTTCGGAATATTAGGAATGGTGCCAAATCTGTTCAAAGGCTCTCCCCAACAAATTGTCTTGCTTATAGTTACCTCTTATTTCCTTTGTTTCTGACAGTTGCAGCTGATTATATGACATTGAAGCCTCCCCCCCCCCAATAGTGCAGTAGATCCAATTCTCTTAGAAAATTGTTGCATAAAATAAGTCTATCAGATGTTGCAGCCAGCTTCAGTTCAAAAAGATTCTCCAAACACAAAGATGCTCCAAACACAAAGATGTTCCAAACACAAAGATGCTCCAAACACAAAGATGCTCCAAACACAAAGATGCTCCAAACACAAAGATGCTCCAAACACAAAGATGCTCCAAACACAAAGATGCTCCAAACACAAAGATGCACCAAACACAAAGATGCTCCAAACACAAAGATGCTCCAAACACAAAGATGTTCCAAACACAAAGATGCTTTAAACACAAAGATGCTCCAAACACAACGATGTCCAAACAGACTTACGTCGATTCTCATTTGAGCCTTCACGCTAGTCTCTCAACGTCAGTAGGCTGACGTCGGGTCATAAAACTTATTCTGAGACTCGCGCTGGGGGTCATTAAACGAATGTTCTCAAATACGTTCAAAGCAAACCTAAAAACAATGACGTCATCTCATTTTGTGTCAGTGATGTATTAAAATTGTATTCTTAGAAACTCTCGACTCCATCTTTTATTTTTACAGGTTCTTGAAGCAATTCCTACTTTGTATTAACACGAGGGTAATAGGTGTTTCTGCATTCACTGACAACTACTGTATTTACCTGGGCGAAATGTTTGAAGAAGCAACAAAGCCTAGCTTTACTCACTTTGATTGCTCTGTCGATTACTGGTAAGTCTCGTCCTATAATTACCCTAACATTTGCTACACGGTTTTATCTATCTACCATATATACTCGTTCTATAGCCCGTTCGTTCATAAGCCGACCCTACCCCCACACACAGACACTTTTGGAAGAGAAAAGTAATAATAGTGTATCACCCGCTCGCAAGCCGAACCCAAAAAAAACTAAAACATAGGACAGCTTAAACAAAATAGTACCAAAAAAAATTATAAACTACCAGCTAAATCGGTGATTATGATTGTTAAAGAGCACAAAGACAAAGATAGGCAGTACAAAGTAGTTAGGCAAGAGTTACCGGTATTTTTTTTTAAATGCTTTGGTAAACAGTGACAAAAGCGCGTACATTAAAATTCGTTTGTTAAAGACAAAAATTGTAACACAATTTATTAAAACGTTCATAAAAATTAATAAAATGATTAAATAAGGTAAGTGCAGATGTTTAATAATATATTATAGCTTCTGGTAGAGCAGTCGAATCTTGTAGAATGTAGAAAATAACCTTTAGAATCTAAAATAATAACACCGATGTTCATTATCCATACATAAATACTTTAATGACCCGCTCGTAAGCCGACCCCCCCCCCAACCTTTTACCCTCGATTTTGTCCAAAAAAAGGTCGGCTTGCGAACGAGTATATATGGTAAACAATAGTCCCAATCTGTACATAATAATATTATTTAGGGATTTATATATAAACCAATAAAATTGTTGCTGTCAATAGTTTTACAAACAAAACAAATGAAAGCTTTCCTTCTTGAGACTTTTTAAAATAATATTTAAAAGAAATAATAATAATAATAAATTGATAATTTTTATAGCGCTGTGTCCTACAAAAGAAAGCCGGGCTCACAGCGCTTTATACGGAGATAATAACATACATATAATAATTAAATAAACATTCTTATCATAATCACCACATAAATGACAGTACGTTACACATAAGCTACGTTTATCATTAAAAAAGAAATGTTATTTCTTTAATTTGGAAAATAAATTTTTTAAAGATGCGTTTTAAGTGCAGTCTTAAAGGACTTGGTAGATGAAATTCCCCGGATGTGTAATGGTAGATGAAATACCCCGGATGTGTAATGGTAGATGAAATACCCCGGATGTGTAATGGTAGATGAAATACCCCGGATGTGTAATGGTAGATGAAATACCCCGGATGTGTAATGGTAGAGAGTTCCATTGTTTGGCTTCAATTTCACAATGATGTTAGATATTATTTTCACCACTTGATGAAGGCGGCATAAAACGTTTTCAACTAATTTCAGTTACAATTGATTTAGGCCAAGGTTCATGTAAATCAAAATGGTTAAAGAAGTAATTAGAGAGAACAGATCTCTTCAATACATCAAATAATCAATCAGTGAAATATTAATACTGAGACAAAAAAAATTAAGAATATTTTACATGAGCTTTAGAAAATAACATTTTGAAACAAGCAAATAGTAAAGAACGTTTTATGAAATGCAGGTATTATATTTAAATATCTTCCCCACAATTACGTCATCAATTTGTGAAGGCCTCCCAGCAACATGTCGATATCTTATCTTATCTTATCTCATCTTATCTTATCTTATCTATCTTTTACAGTCGCTACTTTCCTTCTATACAGGAAATTATTGCGCCCTACGCTTATCCATGGTTTGTGTCAAGTCTTGCATTTTGATAGAGTTTTAAATGTTGATAGAGTGTTGACTTCCACGGTTTCAGAAAGCAACCCATTCCACGTCTGAATTCCGAACAGGAAAGAACGAGAATTTGTATTTCTTATGTTATGTTAATCTGATTTAAAGACAAAGATATAATGGGGTGAGGGGAAATCTTTTTGTTTAGAAATTTAAAAAAAAACTATTTGATTCTTTCATGAACCTTGCGTTAATTTAGAATAAAAATATGAAGATTGTTCTCACTATTAATTTAGTTGTTTAGCTAGTTTAAAAATTATTTCATTCATTCGTTAACCTTGCGTTAATTTATAATAAAATACTTTGGTTGTTCCGCCATTATAACTGTTTGTTTAGAAAGTTTTTTAAAAAATATTAATTTATTCATGAACCTGGCGTTAATTTTATTTCAATTTCAAATGCTATTTACGTCATTGAAGCGATTGCTTCCGGGTTGAAGGCTTCAGCTGATTGGTTATGACCTAATAACATGCAAGGGATGATCGTGAAATATGCATTGCTTATAAGTGACCAAGTAAATCCTACGTTAATGAATGTCATTTAGACCTTCTGCTAAGGAATGTCATTTAGACCTTCGGCTATTTCTTCTGTTTACAAGCATGGCTTACGCAAACAGGTTTTCTAAAACAATATATTTGTTTTTAAAAATCTTTTGAAATCATTGATTTTATTTCAAATGTCTTCTAAATGCTAAGATTATTTTCGATAAATTTTGTTTTTACTTTTTAAAATTAATTGTTAATTATTTATTTATTATAGTAATATAAAATATAAATTGTATAAGAATTTATTGATGGACCTCAAAATATTCCTGGCAAACTTTAATAAGACAAATTTCGCGATTGGGCACTTTAAAAAAAACTTTATTGTCATCCAGTTAGAGTTAGCTCTGATATCAAATACAGTCGAATTGTAAGTGGTTCAAATACATATTTGGTTTTTTTTAAATACTTTTTATTAAAAACTGTTTTCAATTAACAACATTTGACAAAGAACATCAACAAATAAAAATTCGACTCCAATGCATCAAAAGGAATTTGGGGAAAAAATAAATTTAAATATTTTACCCGTGCAATCTGAATTGTGAAGTTAATTTTGTTTTAAAATCTATTTAAAGACGAGATCGTTTGCAAAATAAACATTTCATGTGACTCTTGATTGGCCCAGCAATATACTTTATATTCAAACGCTCTCTATATTTTCATCGTCCAAGTGATATTCTTTCCCATATGTGGTTTACCTACGGCTTATTATGTAAATGATTTATATATATTTTTGTTTATATATATGTACTTTATCACATCTATTGGTCTTGTTTTCTACAGGTGGTTAGGCTCCATAGAACCAGTCTTTTCTTAGGCAATGATATTCTTTGACACCTTTTACAACGGCATACAGAGGAGAAAATTTAACATTATTTAATTATTTCAATAAGAGTATTTAACAAATTAATATTAAACCTTTAAAATCATGGAGCTACATCTTATTTGAAGTTTGTTTGATACAACAATAAAGAAAAACTGATTAAATTAAACTATATTTTGTTGTCCTTTTCTTGTTGTGAAAATAAAACGGATTAAACGACTCAGTGGCGTCACTAGGGGGGCGGGGGGCCGCCCCGGGTGACACCCATCAGGGGGTGACACCCGAGCCTAAAATTTACTGTGTACGATTTTATGTCAGAAAACAAAAGATGACAAATTTTTTAATCTAGAAAGAAATTAAGAAATACAATGAAATACGTTAATCGCGAAAATTCTTATTTTAAAAAAAATCAGTTAACTTGCAATATTAAAACAGTCCCAACACACGAACAACATTAAAACAAATTATGAGGAAAAAAAACCCGTAAAAACAAAGTTTTTGACTATAAATCCCTTATATATGAATTATATGAGTCATAACTAACAGTATTGATTATTTTCAAACGCGATAAGCATTTACAGACTGACAACGAGTGATGTCCCCTATCTTTTAACGGGGGATGGGACGTGAGGGGGTGTCGGCACGACGGTCGACGTCTAAGCGTCAACTCAAACTCACGTGGAAAAAAACAATAACAAAAAGTAAATTTGAATTACATACGTTATATTAGGATAAACTATAAATGCATTAATTTAATTACGGTACGTTCGATCAATCTGAAATTTTGATACGATGCATTGTTAGGTTTAGGTGAGACGGGTCCGTGTGCCAAATTTCAGCTCGATCGGATCACGGGAAGTGGGTCATTTTTTACTTCTAATTTTCCGCCCGCCCAAGACAGAGAGAGAGAGAGAGAGATGACGACAGACAGAGACGAAGGTGAAGTTAATATAAGGGATTTAAAAAAACAAACCCGTATAAACAAAATTTTTGACTATAAATCCCTTATATATGAGACATAACTAACAACATTGATTATTTTCAAACATTTACAGATTGAATCTGTCTTAACTCAAGTTTGCTTCATAACCCTGAGGGGGGAGGGGGGTGAGAGGGGAAAAGTCTGGTCACCGATTCGCTTGACCGAGCTCAGCGTGACACGTAAAATGTAAACAAAAGCACCCCGGTGCTTCGATGGGTCGCCTCAACGCGTCTACTCAAACTTTCACGTGGAAAAAAAAACAATAACAAACAGTGAATTTGAATTACATACCTCATATAAGGATAAACTAAAAATGCATTATTTTAATTACGGCACGTTCGATCAATCTGAAATTTTGATACGATGCATTGTTAGGTCAGACGGGTCCGTGTGCCAAATTTCAGCTCGATCCGATTACTGAAAGTGGGTCATTTTCGACTTTTGTTTTTCCGCCCGCCCGCCCGCCCATGAGATGACGACAGACAGAGAGAGACGGCGGTGAAGTTAATATAAGGGATTTAAAAAGTCTGGAATGAAAGAGGCAGTGTCTTCTGTTTTAAAAGATATAAAGCCATTTGGGCATGAACGAATCCCACCTCACGACTCCCTCCATCACAGTGGGGTGGGGGGAATAAGATTTTTATCAACACCCCCCCCCAAAGAAAAAAAACCAAAAGATGTGTTTTCTTTGTTGATGTTTTTCTTGGGGAAAATTATGGTTTAATGTCTTTGAGTTAATATTTTATATATATATATTTATTAAAGGCGTGAAAGCATAGATATGCATGTTTATATATAGGTAGTCCTCCGGTTACGACGGTCCCATCCCGACTTACGCTGTTTCGTGGTTACGAACACGCCCCCGTAAAGAATAGTATTACGCGTAATTCCGTATTTTAAAAAAAAATTGCATGAGGTAACGAATTATTTTCTCTATATGAAATAACAAAAATTATTGAAAAATATGTATGATTATTATTTCAACCTACAACTTTCGTTTGCAAATTTTTCAAATGGCGAAGTTTTCAAATTCTAACTCATTATATATTCTTTTCAAATTTGAAAAGGATCTTTCTCAGCTGCAGTTTGATGTCATCATTGAAAGATAGATGCGAAGTGCGATGTGTACATTTGTAAAGGACTGTGTGAAACATAGCTCATTCAAAAGCAGCAAAAATTTTAGCTCTATGCAAGTTTTTTTTAGTTTCGCTTTGTGCTAATTCCTTTTCCTTACCCTGAGCCTGGGGCTGGACAATAAGTTTTTTAAGAGTTCTGAAAATTGGACTAATTCTGAAGGTAAGCAGGTCTTCGAAATCACTCATGAACCTACATGTGGAAGATAATCAGAAGCCACGAGCCTATTGCTCTTAATGGGTCTTCCCGGCCCTTAGCCATCTGGCCACCAAAGGGACGTAACAGCTGAGGAACCCCCCAAAAAGCGGTCGCTTCTGAAGCGGCCACCTGGGAATCCAGGACATACAGTCGAAGATGCCTCTCACTAAGTTGCTCTCACAAGGAGGTGGTGGAATTTGCTACTACGACCCGCTACCACTTTGGCGCCATCCCGGCAAAGCACACGGGTCTCCATGGTAAGGACCGCCGCAGACCGGGGGATCATCAAAGACCTACCTAGGGTGCAACCCCCACTGGAAGGTTTCCTCAGAGCTGGCGTCCAATGCGTTCTTCGCGGCACTTTTTGCTAATCCGTACTGGCGCTCCTGGCCCTAAACCGGCACCGCTCTATGGCGTTGCTAATAAATTGAGGGGGACGAAACGGTTGCTTCGGATTTACCCGACCCCTTCTTCGAAATCACTTGAATGTTCTTCCATTAACTTGGCTGCTGCCCATCGGTTGGTGAAAGTGCTGAGCTCAGTTAGGTTTGTAAGAAAGCCAAATTTCTCATGGATGTATTTATATACACCTAACCAATGTTGTAGGGCTTAAGGAAGTTTGTCAATGATTACCAGAAATACCTCAATTTTGAATTTTTTCTCCAGGAGAAAACTGTTTTGTTGATGTCCCTTTATCAAACTGACACTTTCTTTTTTGTTTGATAGTATTGAAGATTGATTACACTGTTTTTACCTCGTACTTTTTCTTTCCTTTGTCTTTATATGAATAAAATTAAGAATGCTATTTTTTAACAAACTCAATGAGAGACTTCCTTTCTAAAATTATTTCCCAAATTTCAAGTAAAATAGCGAATACCGGTTGTTCAATTTCCTTTAGAAATCCTTCTTCTTCAAGTCGGCAGTCACGTAGCTGATTTTCATTCGTTGCTAATTCTTCCAGTGCTGTGATATTCTCATGGTATGAGCTATTAACAGACCTTACAGCATAATGTCAGGCTGACCAACTTGTGTCAGACAAGGCTTTGTTAACATGTATCATTTCATATGTTTTGAAGTACCTGTCAACGATGAGTAGATGCAACAAGTCGGGTATAAAGATTTTGCAGAAGACAAAAAAATCTGACCGCAGTAGGACAACCTGCTGCTCTTTTCCCAACCAAATTAAAGGAATGAGCTGTGCACGGCACATAATGAGCTACAATGCACTTCTCACGAAGAATAGCCTGGTTTCCGTTATATACTTCCTACTCATTTGCAGCATTTCCTTATGACTGTCCAAGGCATTTTCAGGGATTCGTACAAACATAAATGCCTGCATCTTTATTATACACTATAATTCATAAAAAGTTTGGGGACCCTTAAATTATTGGGGGCTTTAGCCCGTTCAGCACCCCCCTTTTAATCCGCCATAGGGGGGGTCCACGCATCTTTGATGATGTGGTACGAGGAGGGGGGTGTTTAAGAAATGTGACGTCACGTCAAAAACGCGCAACTTTAAATAAAAGTTCCACTTAAATATTTTATTGTTTACCATTTATTTAATTACGTTTTTAATGACTTCACGTGTGTTACGATATTACAGTGCAGACTTACCCTAAATACATATTTAAATGACAAAAAATAATTTGCATCATGCTCATTTTTATTGAGAAAATACGGCTTGGGGGAGGGGTGTCAAAGCTTTGTGACGTCATATCGTAAAAAAGGGGTGGGGTCTAAGTTTTTGTGACAAAGTATGACGCTGGGGGAGGGTGGGGTAAAAATCGGCAACCTCGCGTGACGTCACTTATGGACGGCCCCTTCAGTCGTGAAGGGGTGACACCATGAGCTACCGCCCCGGGTGACACCAACCCTAGTGACGACTCTGAAACGACTTCCTTCTGTTAAATGATACACCTTAGGGAAATGTTCAATTTCTCTGAGCAGACATGGTTTCAACTTAGCATTGTCATTGATAGTCTTTTAAATATTAAAATACATTAACTTAGGAATTTTGAGCATAAATTAAATCATCTTGTTAAAAGGCTTCTCGCTTTCTGGTATCACCTACTGGTACAATTTTGTTTTATTATTAAAAACCAATAGTTAATAAAACTAGAACGTGTCCAGTATTTCAAAGACGATCATCTTCATATAATTTCTATATGTAATATTCCACCTTTAAAAATCTATATTTAGTAATTTGCCATTTCATAGACTATATGCATTAAATCATCTATATATATATATAATTCTCTTCATGGTCGGACCCTGCGAGGCAACAAGAATCTGCATGTGCAACACATACTAATTTTAGAAAGCAGCGCACGAAATTACTGCACCAATGCATCAAAAGGTGTGCAAATTAAATATGCGCTGTAAAAAAAAATTATATGACGTCATTGTTTTCGCTGATATTTTAATTTTGGAAAAGTGAACAATGTAAAAAAGAGGATTTGATGATGGTTAATTATAACATAAAAAACAAAGGGGGCGCCATTTCAGAAAGTTTAATATTTCGTATTGATCAAACAAGGACAAGTTAGTTGGGCTTTTGAAAAAGGTCGGCGCCGTAGACGCCCTAAAAAAGTGCATTAAAGGGGTAAAAGAACTCACCATGAGCAAGTCTGCGGCGTATGCTACGCCGCGGGGCGTCTAGTAGTTTTATAAAATGTATACTCAGTTATACTGTAATCCTATATTTTCTGGACTTTTTACAAAAACCTACAAAGTCGTATGCAATTGCAATAATTTATCATTTTATAGACTATATACAATAGTACAACACTTCACAGAATATTTGCAGTAGTCCACTATATCATAGACTATATGAAGTATTCCACTATATTATTATTCGTTCGTCCGTCGATACGACGAGGACCACTCTAGTCATCCGAGGGTTGCTGTGACTGGCTCTGTTTGTGCGTGCGCAGATGGCTGATGAGGCGAACCTTGCACGGAAAGTTCGGGATCAGAAGGGACAAGGGACGAGTGGGACAACTCCAGGAGGGTTGACGGCATGGGGCTTTCGGGCTTGCCTCTTCTTTTCTGCGGCGGTAATCTGGTTTGCCTCTCATGATTTGGCACCTTCGTGGATGGAAGAACGCCAGGTGGATTGGTCCATTGCAGCTCGTTCCCACGTGTCTGGGTTGATGACAAACGCTTTCAGTGAGGCTTTCAGTGTGTCTTTGAAGCGTTTCTTTGGCCCACCACGGGACCGCTGGCCATACTGGAGCTCGCCATAGACTATTCTCTTTGGCAGTCTCTCGTCTGGCATTCGGACAACGTGCCCTGCCCAGCGAAGCATCATATATATTCCACTATATAATAGACTACATGCAGTAGTCCACTATGTCATAGACTATATGCAGTAGTTCACTATATAATAGACTACATGCAGTAGTTCACTATGTCATAGACTATATGCAGTAGTCCATTATATCATAGAATATATGCAGTAGTCCATTATATCATAGACAATATGGAGTAGTCCACTATATCATAGACTGTATGCAGTAGTCCACTATATCATAGACTATATGCAGTAGTTCACTATATCATAGACTATATGCAGTAGTCCACTATATCATAGACTATATGCAGTAGTTCACTATATCATAGACTATATGAAGTAGTTCACTATGTCATAGACTATATGAAGTAGTTCACTATGTCATAGACTATATGAAGTAGTTCACTATATCATAGACTATATGAAGTAGTTCACTATGTCATAGACTATATGAAGTAGTTCACTATGTCATAGACTATATGCAGTAGTCCACTATGTCATAGACTATATGAAGTAGTCCATTATATCATAGACTATATGCAGTAGTCCACTATATCATAGACTATATGAAGTAGTCCACTATGTCATAGACTACATGCAGTAGTCCACTATGTCATAGACTATATGAAGTAGTTCACTATGTCTTAGACTATATGAAGTAGTTCACTATGTCATAGACTATATGAAGTAGTCCATTATATCATAGACTATATGAAGTAGTCCATTATATCATAGACTATATGAAGTAGTTCACTATGTCATAGACTATATGCAGTGTTTCACTATGTCATAGACTATATGAAGTAGTTCACTATGTCATAGACTATATGAAGTAGTCCACAATATCATAGACTATATGCAGTAGTCCACTATGTCATAGACTATATGAAGTAGTTCACTATATCATAGACTATATGAAGTAGTTCACTATGTCATAGACTATATGAAGTAGTTCACTATGTCATAGACTATATGCAGTAGTCCACTATGTCATAGACTATATGAAGTAGTCCATTATATCATAGACTATATGCAGTAGTCCACTATATCATAGACTATATGAAGTAGTCCACTATGTCATAGACTACATGCAGTAGTCCACTATGTCATAGACTATATGAAGTAGTTCACTATGTCTTAGACTATATGAAGTAGTTCACTATGTCATAGACTATATGAAGTAGTCCATTATATCATAGACTATATGAAGTAGTCCATTATATCATAGACTATATGAAGTAGTTCACTATGTCATAGACTATATGCAGTGTTTCACTATGTCATAGACTATATGAAGTAGTTCACTATGTCATAGACTATATGAAGTAGTCCACAATATCATAGACTATATGCAGTAGTCCACTATGTCATAGACTATATGAAGTAGTTCACTATGTCATAGACTATATGCAGTAGTCCACTATGTCATAGACTATATGCAGTAGTCCACTATGTCATAGACTATATGCAGTAGTTCACTATGTCATAGACTATATGAAGTAGTCCACAATATCATAGACTATATGCAGTAGTTCACTATGTCATAGACTATATGAAGTAGTTCACTATGTCATAGACTATATGCAGTAGTCCACTATGTCATAGACTTTATGCAGTAGTCCACTATATCATAGACTATATGCAGTAGTCCACTATATCATAGAATATATGCAGTAGTCCCCTATATTATAGACTATATGAAGTAGTTCACTATGTCATAGACTATATGAAGTAGTCCACAATATCATAGACTATATGCAGCAGTCCACTATGTCATAGACTATATGCAGTAGTCCACTATATCATAGACTATATGCAGTAGTCCACTATATCATAGACTATATGCAGTAGTCCAGTATATCATAGACTATATGTAGTAGTCCACTATATCATAGACTATATGCAGTAGTCCACTATATCATAGACTATATGCAGTATTCCAATATATCATAGACTATATGCAGTAGTCCACTATATCATAGACAATATGCAGTAGTTCACTATATCATAGACTATATGAAGTAGTTCACTATGTCATAGACTATATGAAGTAGTTCACTATATCATAGACTATATGAAGTAGTTCACTATGTCATAGACTATATGAAGTAGTTCACTATGTCATAGACTATATGCAGTAGTCCACTATGTCATAGACTATATGAAGTAGTCCACTATGTCATAGACTATATGCAGTAGTCCACTATGTCATAGACTATATGAAGTAGTTCACTATGTCATAGACTATATGCAGTAGTTCACTATGTCATAGACTATATGAAGTAGTCCATTATATCATAGACTATATGAAGTAGTCCATTATATCATAGACTATATGAAGTAGTTCACTATGTCATAGACTATATGCAGTGGTTCACTATGTCATAGACTATATGAAGTAGTTCACTATGTCATAGACTATATGAAGTAGTCCACAATATCATAGACTATATGCTGTAGTCCACTATGTCATAGACTATATGAAGTAGTTCACTATGTCATAGACTATATGCAGTAGTCCACTATGTCATAGACTATATGCAGTAGTCCACTATGTCATAGACTATATGCAGTAGTTCACTATGTCATAGACTATATGAAGTAGTCCACAATATCATAGACTATATGCAGTAGTTCACTATGTCATAGACTATATGAAGTAGTTCACTATGTCATAGACTATATGCAGTAGTCCACTATGTCATAGACTATATGCAGTAGTCCACTATATCATAGACTATATGCAGTAGTCCACTATATCATAGACTATATGCAGTAGTCCACTATATCATAGACTATATGCAGTAGTCCACTATATCATAGACTATATGCAGTAGTCCAATATATCATAGACTATATGCAGTAGTCCACTATATCATAGACTATTTGCAGTAGTCCACTATGTAAACTTTTGTCCGTCCATATTTTTAGACTTCGTCTGATATAAGGATATTGAATAGAACTATGAGTTTTCATTATACTTATTATTATTATTATTTATGTTCGTATTTCGGGTACACTAGAATATTTTATAACGTAAACATTGTAACCCAATATCAATTTTACATCCACATCTTCCTAGAGAGATCTCCATTCTAGTTAACATAAGACCAAGCCAATTACGTCATGATTCTATTCAACTTTGTGTACTACCAACTGACCATCGTGTCTGATGTTTGGAAGCCTGATAATTACTGAATGTTTTCAAAATCACATTTCTAACAATTAATATTGAATAGATTAATCAAAACAAGAAAATAAAGACACCTGTTACTGTGATGGAAGAAATTATCATTAGTAGATGGGTATACCAAGAACAATGGACTTGAACCATATACAAAAGAAGGGGCGCGCCTCTCACTATTAACTACTAACAAATTATCGATTACCGCATTGCACAATATGGCAGGATACGTGATGAGTTTAAAACGTGAATCAAAATGACTTATCAAAATAAAGAATTAGGTCGATGTAAAGTGCTGTGAGCCCGGTTCCTTGCTGGGATATGCAAATAAATTATAAATATAAATTATCAATTATTTTTATTACCGTACATTTCCCCTTAAAATATGCAGCTTTTTTCTTGCGAAAATTTTTACCATTTTGAATTTTTGGTGTTATTCACCATAATTTTTTGTTTTATTCGCCATATTTTTTTAATTTTGCTAGACAAACATGGTGATAAAAAAATATATTCTTCTCTGCACAACATTATGTGATACATATACATGAATATTCACCTTGATTACCCAATAGGGGTGTACCGGATAATTTTTTTTGTGTTGAAAATCAGGCTCCGTTTGGTCGGATTATGAAGTGAAATCCGGCCGGAGCCGGATTCCTGATTTGCGGAGCTGGAGACGAAATCCGGTACACCCCTAGCACCAAGACGTGCGGTCCACGCAAACATCAACCCTAGTTTTGACAGATGTTTATATAAAATCTCAATTTTTTATTTACAAAATCCAAAATGATAAGATTATTTAATCTTGAACCTATAATAAACAGAAGAAGCCAAAAAAATACGTTTTGTCTGTTGTCTGTCATACCCTCTCTCATTTTCTTTAGTTGGCGACAGAATGATCCGTAATTATTCAGATGTTTTAGTCGATGTTAAGATAACTACAATTCCAAAGAGGTCAACAGTGAAGCTTATGAGAAAAACAAAAATAGGAATTAAGTCGTGGTAAACCGGAAATGTGGATTCAGTGTTGAGTAGAAGACGGTGAGTTCTGTCAAGCATGACATGATGACACTCATACAAATCAATAATTTCTTAACACGGCTAATAAAAAAATATGTAATTAACAACATCTGGCGTATTCAGTCTCGGCTGGTTTAATTGCACGATTTAATTATGAATCAGTAAACAAAGAGCGCTGACTCCAAAACGTCATCATGGCTTTACAATTTTATAATTGTATTCAAACCATTGCAATGTGAACTTCAACAAGACGTGCAATAGACTCTGTCGTTTCTGAACACAACAACACACTATAATACTTATTACCCTTAACTAAATAACACACTACTTAATATCATTATTTTAAAATCCCAACAATATTCTTATGCTAAATAGAAGGTTGTTACTGTAATTAGACATCGACTTTAAAAAACATGTGTTGTTGTTGTTTTGTTTTTGTTTTTTGTCTTTCTAAGGTCCAGATTAGAGATATTGTCATTTGACGTATGATAACAAAATTTTAGTTTTTAATATAGTTCTAAAGTCTCTTTATAAAAGAAACACCGTAAGCCATATAGTAACTTTGTTATTATTTTTGAAAGGGGCACGTAATTACGTGTGGAACTACGTCAAAAGAGACTTAATAAAGTAATTTTTTAAGCCCACTGAAAAGTGTGTATAATGTTTAACTATCTGAAATGTCGTCTTTACTATGAAGTTCAGTAATTATGAAGAAAATTATAAAATTATATTTATTCATTTTTTTAAAGAATATCCAGAATGGTCAAAGTAAAATTGGAAATGACGCAATAAAAACGAAGTGTTTTATATATAGTCATTTCTTTAAACTTACTTTTCTTTGTTACAAAAATATCGATATAGCAATGCACATCAAAACATAATCTGCAATACTGTACACTCATGTTCAATTGGGAAATTGCGTTAGATCCTTATCTGCTGTACTAACATTATGGTGGCTTGCCTTAGAATTTAACAGCATGTTAATTAGGTGAAATTTTAAAATAAGTTAAGGATCTTTGGGAAGTTTTAGAAGATATTTTGATTAAAAATGACTTTATAAAAACATAAAATTGTTCGACTCATACCAGTGTTGGAGGAGGTCAACACACAATGACCAAACCAGATACGAAATCACTTGCTGGCATGGTCGTGGCTGTACATTTTTAAGAAGTTTAATTAGTCCATTAAAAAAACATCACAGAATTCTTCAGCAAGGCAAAACGCATAAACTCTTTACTGGACACGGTTGTTTTCTACGTCATCTAACTTATTAGGTAATAAATACTGAGCAAATACTAATATAATGATATCTACTGTTGTTCATTCCTTCTATCTCACTTTCTCTGACAAGAATAACACCATCAGTTAAATCATTTAACATTAAAACACTAGAGGATAGAAGAACCAAAAGTAAAGTAGTAATTATAAATAAAGCAATTAATTCTGATTTAGAAATACAACACAAAGATAACCTAATACAACCCTCAGATAGACATAAGAATAAAAAAAACCTTTCTTATTCCGCATGCAAGAACAAACACCTACACATTTTCGTTCTTCTCGTCCGGAATTCTGGCGTGGAATGGGTTGCCTTAAGAAACCAGGAAAACCAACACATTATCAACATTTAAAACTTTGATAAGAAGGCAGGACTAAACGCAAAACATAGATAAGCGTAGGACGCAATAATCTTCTAAATAGAAGGAGCGTCTGTAACAGATAAGATAAGATACTTGTGCTAAAATCGTTAACATTTGTTTTCACTTTGTGACTAGTTTCTTCTAAATTCGTTCTTGGGTACAGTAGGTTAGTTTTACACCTTCAAATTGTCTGGACGAATGAATGTTTGTATATTGAGAACAATACTGAACATTGCTGGATTTAATCTATGTTTTTCTTTATTCTAGTTTCATTAAAGTTCATTGTAACTTGAATCAGACACTAACACAGTTTTGTGGAAATGTCATTTGAACTTATGATGACTGTTTGACTTTTTAAAAAATATGTGATGTTACCAGTGACAAAAGTCTCCATACTGATTCGTGTCGGGTTTTTTCAAGCTGTATATTAAATTTTAGTGTGTTAACATGTTATTTTTATTACTGGAACGCAAAGTTCACCCCTATTGTCTGGTCGAAATTCAGTTTTGGTCACTAATTGTAACTGTCCATTATGCTAGGGATCTGTGAGTTTTCATTCTCAGTCTTTTATCGTTTTTATGTAGATGATTTCTTTCATTGCTTGTGTTAGGCGTTGGTTGTCGGCGTTTTTATATAAATTACTCTCCAACCAAACTTATCGTAATGCATCGTTGGCCAATATCAGATTATGACAACTCGTATCAGTCTCATTGCCTATAGCAAACCAAAGTATTTTCTCTGTGTACCAAGAAAGATCTCACTGACTCACAATTCTTTTCACAGTGTACCAAGAAAGATCTCACTGACTCACAATTCGTTTCTCTGTGTACCAAGAAAGATCTCACTGGCTCACAAGTCTTTTCTCTGTGTACCAAGAACGATCTCACTAACTCACAATTCTTTTTTCCTTATTTAACGGGCAGTTCAAAACTAAAATTTGGGATATCTTTTGATGTCGTTTTAAAAATGCCCTATAGTTATTATAACTTTTCCTGAAAGTCTACGTTGAAAGGTAATAATAAAGGAAAAAACACATTTATTGGTTGTTAAGTACTGATTTTTGTTAATACTGACGGCAAGACAACAAAAAATTATCTGGGTAGATACTCATTACAATATTTTATGGACTTTTGAACCTTTGTGTTATTGTGAATTATTTATGGCACGCCGCTGTTATATGTGAGTCACGTGTGCCTTTCAGCGTAAATAAATTAGACCTGGCATCTCTGGCAATACAGGCTTAGATAATGGGTGACCAACATAATTCCGTGTTATCACAACCTTAAAAAATGAACCGTGTTGAAATGAAGACCTGTCCGGGTGTTCTGAGATGATGGCTGAAAACTTGGAACAGTAGCTCTGTATCAAGTTTGAACACTTGTTCTGTATCAAGTTTGAACACTTGTTCTGTATCAAGTTTGCTTTTCCTTGTTAAAAAATAACAGTTTGTTTTATATACTATTATATAATTGGTGGAGTTATTACTTTCATATTTTGTTTTTTGGTCTCGTCTCTATAATACGTGGCGTGAGTGGTGACTATGAATATATTTATAAGGGACACAATTCTGTTTTTTCTTATCACATGCATGGGTTATCGGACGTTGCGTCGTGGTCAGGTCTGTTACAGCGATGAGCTGAGCCTGGCTGTGTTCTCCTGCACCCACTGGTCAAACGAGCGCAGTCTGGGGTTTAGTTGTTTGCTGACCGACAGATTGTAGCGCTGGTCAACGCGTTGGAAGAACTGGAACATGTTCGCCCAGTCCGTGCAGCCTCTCAAGTCATTGGAGTTCTTTTGGGAAAAGTCGAAGGTGGACAGCTGGAATTGATCATAAGATTTAAAGTGAGAAATTTCACAGCAAGAATTTTATGCTGCAAGAATTGTTAAAATGGTTTTATTACTTATTATTTATACAGTTATTTATGCCATTATGGGCCTTTTTTTCGATGTCGATACACGAGTGACAATTCAAGAGAAAGAAGAAAAGGAATTTTCTTTGACAGTAGACCTACTATTAAATAAAGTTATTTATCTTTAATTACTAATAATTTCTAATTTTAATTATAGAAATTGATTTCTAAAGTTTCAAAATAAAAAGAAAACAAAAAGTAAAATAATATTTTTTGTTTATATTCTAGTGTTAAAACTGTATGGGTATAGTGATGCTATACATTACACAAAAATAAAACATGACAATACAATTGACATCACTAAACTCTTATTGCATTCAGATTAGTAACACATTCATCTCCGTACCCTTTTCATCCCACTTTGACCGTTCAATTGAACAAAGATTAATTTTGGAGTAATTTGATCTCAGCATTTCTATAGGCAAAAACATTTCAAAAACACGTATTTTTAATTAACGGTCCTCTTCACAATCCTTCGGAAAGTTCCGAACGTGAATGGACACAGAATGAAGTCCCTTGGAGTGCGCTATTTTGAAACAACGGCACAACAATTTTGGAATAGTTTTCCAAAAGCATTGAGAAAATTTTACGACATCATGATAAACGATAAACGTAAGGACTCTTTAAAAAAATTTAAGCAAAGTGTCGAAATGCAGGAACATAGATAAGCGTAGGACGCAATAATCTTCTGTATAGAAGGAGCGTCTGTAAACAGATAAGAAAAGATAACTGAGAGCGCCGTGAGCCTGATAGACAAGCATGGAGAAAGCGCGTGATATAAAAAACATCACCATCATCATAATTATTAATTTTTTTTAACAGTGTCCACTTAAAAGTGTTTTTAAAGCTATAAATAGGAAAACCTTTTAGGACGAACCCATGATATAATTTGTTTCTCAAATGTATTATTCCTGTAAAACAGTGGTTCCCAAAGTGGTCCGTACGGACCCCCAGGGGTCCGCGGGACCTTTCAGGGGGTCCGTGGAAAATAAAAATTGATTTGGGGGTCCCTGAACAACGTCAGGGGGTCCGCGCAAGGTTTAAAAATCAAATAA
Source organism: Ampullaceana balthica (assembly GCA_944989445.1). Taxonomy (NCBI): domain Eukaryota; kingdom Metazoa; phylum Mollusca; class Gastropoda; family Lymnaeidae; genus Ampullaceana; species Ampullaceana balthica. Next base: position 70,953 of record CALYLW010001726.1, on the reverse strand, counting down.
TAAAACTCATTAATTTTGTATTATTATTGGAATTAAAATAAATAATAATTAATCAAATAGTAGGCCTATGTGAATGCCTACTAATTAAATACCATGTTAGGTGCTATCCTTCATGGATACAATGTTGTTTTACGTTAAAAAAAAGTATTAGAACTACTGTAATTCCCACATCTATAACCAATCAAAATATTTGGTTTGTTGAAAGGTCAAGCTTGATGCAGATGAAATGCCGAATTCCCTATAACTATAAGTAGAAATATACAAGTTTTTAACTTAAATTTAAATTTAAACTTTAAAAGGGCTTTACTGTAGCATTCCATTGAAAATAGTTAATAATTCTTAACAGTGGTCTGTTACAACAGATAAGAGAATGAGTGAGCCCAAGGTTGGATTTAGACTTGATGGGGCCCTAAGCTATTTAAGGACCTTTTAAAGTCTAGTGACAAATATGAAAACAAACTTCCGGGGGCCCCCAAGAAGACAGGGGCCCTAAGTTATAGCTTGTTTAGCTAATAGGTAAATCCAGGACTGAGTGAGCCGAAGACACATGAAACAATGCCGACAATATAGTGTTATTGAATATTTGAGGTATTATAATGCCTAAATGTTTGTAAACAGATACGAAACTTGAAACGTTATTTACTGAATTAAAAAAAAATGTTTGAAGTTAAAGCAATACACTTGAATTTCTGGCATACTTAAAACATGCTGTACCAAATTTTATTGAAAGGAATGCCTTCGATGAGAGATTATTTGCTCACCACGATTTGTAAAATGAAGAAGAAGACTATAATGGATTATTTATTCACATAGAAGTACGCTGGTTATCCTCACGTAGATATTTAAATCGATTTTATACTCTCTTTGATTCATTGTCCAAATTCCTGGAAAACAAAGACAATTAGCATCACAAACAACTCAAAAAAATTACATATCCTTTATTAATGAATTATTTACCCAGCTTTAACAAAACTAATTTGAAGCTACAACTACTACAAGGTAACCAATTAAATTAATCAAAACTAAAAGCGTTATATCTGAGTTTGGTGCAAATCTTTTTCTTTGCAAACAAAACTTAGGAACAGGAGAATGTTGTCAGTTTTCAAATCTTTTGAAATTGCCAAATAGTTAAAGGTTTTCTTGCTTACTGCCAAAACTTAACGGCTCTTCATGCAGACATTTTGTAGGCATTTGCCACTATAGGATATTTCCGACTGGCAGTTGAGCTCTTTAGCGCGTGGACAAACTCAGATCTCAAACACAGATGAATACATACTAATACAAGAGCAGCTTATTGAAATATCCACAAATGAGGAACTTATACTACTGTATGAACTAGGATACCACAAATTCTGGTTACAAAGTCAGATCCCAATTTTATATCATGCATTAAAGGTTATTGTAATGAATTATTTTGGACTGTTTTCCTGTCTTTCTATTTGGTAGAACAAAGATTCAGTGGCGTTATGAGCCTCATCATAAAAAAACAACAAAAATATAATTTTTTAAAAATGACTAGAAATTGATGCTCGTGAAGATTTGCGGTTCCTATACCAGCAGAAGCCTTGACAGCAGATATTACGACTAGCTCTGCAATGCTACACATTCTTTTCAAGAAAATATGGGAGGAAGAACAGATTCCGATGGAGTGGAAAGAAGGACATCTCATTAAGCTCACAAAGAAAGGAGATCTTAGCTCTTGCTCCAACTATAGAGGAATAACTCTGCTATCCATACCAAGCAAAGTATTTAACAGAGTGCTGCTAAACAGAATGAGGGACGCAATAGACACCCATCTTAGAGACCAACAAGCAGGTTTTAGAAAAGATAGATCATGCACTGACCATATTGCCACTCTGAGAATTATATTGGAACAATCCCTGGAGTGGAACTCACCACTATACATCAACTTTATTGACTATGAGAAGGCTTTCGATAGTGTTGACAGGCCAACCCTGTGGAAGTTACTAAGACACTACGGGATACCACAAAAACTGACTGACATAATTAAGGCTTCCTACGAAGGACTTACATGTAGAATTGTCCATGGCCAACAAGCAACAGCGGCTTTTGAGGTACAGACCGCAGTCAGACAGGGGTGTCTGCTTTCACCATTCTTATTTCTGCTAACCATCGACTGCATAATGAAAATGTCTACAGAGCAGAAGAGAAATGGTATCCAGTGGACACTATGGAAACAACTTGACGACCTGGACTTTGCGGACGACCTGGCCTTATTATCGCACTCACAGCAACAGATGCAGGAGAAAACCAACGATGTAGCACAATTCTCTGCTTGCCTTGGCCTGAACATCCATAAGGGATAAAGCAAAGTCCTTAAAATAAACACATCAAGCAACACTCCAATAACACTGGAAGGAACAAATCTGGAAGAGGTGGATAGCTTCACATACCTTGGAAGCATCATCGACACACAAGGAGGGACAGACGCCGATGTAAGAGTGAGAATTGGCAAAGCAAAGATCATCATTTAAACAGCTAAAAAAAGTTTGGAACTGCAACAACTTGACTCTTCATACCAAGGTCAGGATATTCAACACCACAGTAAAGCCTGTCCTACTGTATGGAGCAGAAACATGGCGAATAACAGCAGCCATTTCTAAAAAGCTTCAAGCCTTTATAAATACATGTCTCCGAGCAATTCTCCGAATCCGCTGGCCAAATGTCATCACCAATGAGGACCTCTGGCAACGCACACAACAAGAGCCAGTGGAAGAGCTAATACGCCAGCGCAGATGGAGATGGATTGGCCACACTCTCAGAAAGTCTACATCCAGCATTGTGAGACAAGCCCTCACATGGAACCCCCAAGGCAAAAGGAAAAGAGGTCGTCCCAAAATGACCTGGAGAAGAGAACTGGAGGCAGACACAAAAATGAGCGGGCACAGCTGGGGGCAGATTGAGAGACTGGCGCAGGACCGGGATGCCTGGAGAGACTTTGTTCGCGGCCTATGCCCCAGATGGGACGAAGGGCGATGATGATGATGATGACACACAAACATTAAGTCAGGCATAAATACACTCATAAAATCTCATCACGTTAATCCAATTTTTTTGCTTTTTTCAATTTTATCTTAAACAATAATTTTAATAAATACCGTACTTTTCATCAAAATGTTGCTTTTGTAATTTTGTACTATGCATTTATAAAGTTGTTTTTTTTTACTTGGGGGTCCGTGGGGAAATTTTAAGTATAAAAGGGGTCCGTGGGTCAAAAAAGTTTGGGAACCACTGCTGTAAAATGTGTTACCTTATACTATATCGACACTCCTTCAATACATAAAATTTGTGCGTCCTTCATTCTGTTACGAATGTATTGGCATAGCGTTCACAGGCCACGGGTATGAGAGCAGGGCCGTCTTACCGCATAGGCCCGTTGGGCATTTGCCCGGGGGCCCACGAGCATAGGGACCCCATGGAAATATGTTTATATATATTATGTTTATTTATTTTTTATTCCTGCGGGGGAGGGGCCCAACACTATTTCTTTGCCCGGGGGCCCAAAATGGTGTAAAGACGGCTCTTTATGAGAGACCACGCTATTCCCAGCCGCCTTTATTCCCTAACTAGTGGCTGGTACCCATTCGGAGCTGGGTGGACTCGGGGACACCCTTGGCCCCGGGAACAAACCCCTGCCTTCACGGAGATTCGATCACGTGACACTGGGTGCGCCGTTTCGGCCACAACTCCAAAGTGGTGCGAACCAAAAATGTTTCACGTTTTCTCACCTGCTTGTCCTTGAAGGTCTTGGGTCGCAGGTATTTGTTCATCACGCCTGCCATTTCCCTGACGGTGACCTTGTCCCCGCACACACTCAGCGTCTTGCCCAGGTGCTGATCTTTACGCTGTAGTACCGTCAGCACGATGGCGCCCACGTCATCCACACTTATCATGTCCAGGGGCGTCGTCCCCATGGGGATTTCTTGTGTTTTCAGAAAATAAATTTTGATATTTTCTTTTTTAAACATCAACAATATTCTGATGTTAAATTAATTATTTTTCCCCCTCTCAATACTTGAAAATATATGCTTTAATCTAATGTACTGACTTCAAATAATAATTACTGTTAACAATTATTTTACATGGCACACGACAATATTAAACTTAATTTCTTCCAACATTTTCTTCCCCTGTAAACCTCTAAATAAGTAAATGTCGATGCCACTGCTCAAGTCGCCGTTGGAACTGTATGTTAATCATGCCAAGACTGTGGTCCAATTGTATGTTATTTATAGAACAATGTGGTTATATGTGAGTCATATGTGCGTTGTAGTGTCAATGATGAAAACTTAATACATGTATTTGATGAATGCTGTATTACTGTATTGGCGACGAAAGACCTGTGTTTTGTCAGTTCACATAGGAAAAAATAATCACCGGAATTTTGTTTGGCTGTCAGATCACTGAGAAAAATCTAATCATTCCACGCAACCCCGCGATGCTAGTAATTGATATCTTTCAGTTGTTATTCTTTATATAAATTATGATGCAAGTAACCTAAATCCCACTTTCTGCCCAATAGAAACCAAGATGCCATTAACCAATAGAAACCAAGATGTCATTAACCAATAGAAACCAAGATGTCATTAACCAACAGAAACCAAGATGCCATTAACCAATAGAAACCAAGATGTCATTAACCAATAGAAACCAAGATGCCATTAACCAATAGAAACCAAGATGTCATTAACCAATAGAAACCAAGATGTCATTAACCAATAGAAACCAAGATGCCATTAACCAATAGAAACCAAGATGTCATTAACCAATAGAAACCAAGATGTCATTAACCAATAGAAACCAAGATGTCATTAACCGATAGAAACCAAGATGTCATTAACCAATAGAAACCAAGATGTCATTAACCAATAGAAACCAAGATGTCATTAACCAATAGAAACCAAGATGTCATTAACCAATAGAAACCAAGATGCCATTAACCAATAGAAACCAAGATGCCATTAACCGATAGAAACCAAGATGCCATTAACCGATAGAAACCAAGATGCCATTAACCAATAGAAACCAAGATGCCATTAACCAACAGAAACCAAGATGTCATTAACCGATAGAAACCAAGATGCCATTAACCAATAGAAACCAAGATGTCATTAACCAATAGAAACCAAGATGTCATTAACCAATAGAAACCAAGATGCCATTAACCAATAGAAACCAAGATGTCATTAACCAATAGAAACCAAGATGTCATTAACCGATAGAAACCAAGATGCCATTAACCAATAGAAACCAAGATGCCATTAACCGATAGAAACCAAGATGCCATTAACCGATAGAAACCAAGATGCCATTAACCAATAGAAACCAAGATGTCATTAACCAATAGAAACCAAGATGTCATTAACCAACAGAAACCAAGATGCCATTAACCAATAGAAACCAAGATGTCATTAACCAATAGAAACCAAGATGCCATTAACCAATAGAAACCAAGATGCCATTAACCAATAGAAACCAAGATGTCATTAACCAATAGAAACCAAGATGTCATTAACCAATAGAAACCAAGATGCCATTAACCAATAGAAACCAAGATGTCATTAACCAATAGAAACCAAGATGTCATTAACCAATAGAAACCAAGATGTCATTAACCGATAGAAACCAAGATGTCATTAACCAATAGAAACCAAGATGTCATTAACCAATAGAAACCAAGATGTCATTAACCAATAGAAACCAAGATGTCATTAACCAATAGAAACCAAGATGCCATTAACCAATAGAAACCAAGATGCCATTAACCGATAGAAACCAAGATGCCATTAACCGATAGAAACCAAGATGCCATTAACCAATAGAAACCAAGATGCCATTAACCAACAGAAACCAAGATGTCATTAACCGATAGAAACCAAGATGCCATTAACCAATAGAAACCAAGATGTCATTAACCAATAGAAACCAAGATGTCATTAACCAATAGAAACCAAGATGCCATTAACCAATAGAAACCAAGATGTCATTAACCAATAGAAACCAAGATGTCATTAACCGATAGAAACCAAGATGCCATTAACCAATAGAAACCAAGATGCCATTAACCGATAGAAACCAAGATGCCATTAACCGATAGAAACCAAGATGCCATTAACCAATAGAAACCAAGATGTCATTAACCAATAGAAACCAAGATGTCATTAACCAATAGAAACCAAGATGTCATTAACCGATAGAAACCAAGATGCCATTAACCAATAGAAACCAAGATGTCATTAACCAATAGAAACCAAGATGTCATTAACCAATAGAAACCAAGATGTCATTAACCGATAGAAACCAAGATGCCATTAACCAATAGAAACCAAGATGCCATTAACCGATAGAAACCAAGATGCCATTAACCGATAGAAACCAAGATGCCATTAACCAATAGAAACCAAGATGCCATTAACCGATAGAAACCAAGATGCCATTAACCGATAGAAACCAAGATGCCATTAACCAATAGAAACCAAGATGCCATTAACCAATAGAAACCAAGATGCCATTAACCAATAGAAACCAAGATGTCATTAACCGATAGAAACCAAGATGCCATTAACCAATAGAAACCAAGATGTCATTAACAAGAAACCAAGATGTCATTAACCAATAGAAACCAAGATGTCATTAACCAATATAAACCAATATGTCATTAACCAATAGAAACCAAGATGTCATTAACCAATATAAACCAATATGTCATTAACCAATAGAAACCAAGATGTCATTAACCAATATAAACCAATATGTCATTAACCGATAGAAACCAAGATGTCATTAACAAGAAACCAAGATGTCATTAACCAATAGAAACCAAGATGTCATTAACCAATATAAACCAATATGTCATTAACCAATAGAAACCAAGATGTCATTAACCAATATAAACCAATATGTCATTAACCAATAGAAACCAAAATGCCATTAACCAATAGAAACCAAGATGTCATTAACCGATAGAAACCAAAATGTCATTAACCTATATCATACTGTTTTCCGTCCCTGGATTTCGGTTTGAAGAGCTCACAGATGCTCTCGTAGTAAAGCGGAACAATCAGGCAGGTCAAGGGCAAACCAATGTCACGCATATATTTTTCTATCTCCGCCTTGGCCACGAGATGGCGTGCCATGAGGGAGCATACATGGTAGGAATGTAGCTGTGAGCTGAAGATGACGTGCTTGACATTAGCCTGGAAAGTAGACAAAGGAAAATTTTAAAATCCTATTTCCCTTTCTGTCTTACAACTTTAAAATTTACTTTTAAAATGTCTTTAACAACTGCAACTTGCCAAAATAAGATGCATGTATCTGTGTAACTATTACTGGATAAATCATTTGATTTTTAGTGTGTTTTTTTTAATGGCATTCTTTTTTTCGTGGGAAGGTGGTTGTTGTTGGTAAATATATAGTTAAGATTTTTTTATATTTAACGTTAGTGGCTTTGTTTTTGCTTTAAAATAAAGATGTTATAGCATTATTGTTAAAACTCATAAATAGCTGAACAGGATGGCGGTGAATTAATCACTGAAAATTTTCTCGTGTGTGTTCGGTCGCAAGAGGGGGTGGGGCAGCAAAGCTGCAATGAATGCCACGGTTTTTAAAAAAATATCCACGACCCTTACAGGTTTTGAACCCGGGCCTATTGAAACTGACGTTTACTTACAGCCAAACAGTGGTCAGCAATGAGACAACCCTGGGCTATCTCGTTGTCCAAACAGTTGGGGTCGTCGAAGTCTGTCTCCGTGGTGATAAAACAGGCGTCGGCACCTCGGAGGACATCCTGCACGCTGTCTCTGGGGATGAAAGGGAGAGAAATGATCTAACAACAAAAACTGCTGGTGTACCAGCTCAGACAACAGTTGTCAGAATGACTGCGTACATAAACTCTTCATAACCTAACTTGTGTTTTAACCTTACATCCATTTTATAAAATATTAAATAAAACATAAACTTTCATCCAGCAGGGAATAAAGCGAGTGAATGGTTGAAATCTGGGAGTCAATAATTGAACTATTTACAAATCTAAGGGTGCAATTAAAATAGATTGTATCACTTCAGCTCTAAACAGCTGAGACAATAAAAATGCTCAGTTATTTAACCATCATGTAATTCAAATCAAATCTCTTTTGCAATGCAGGCATTTCTAACAAAAAAAAATTTTTTTAAATGAATACTGAATCAATTTTATAACAAATTTGTTTACTTAAGAAACCTCGATTATTTAAATGAACACACCTGTCATTTAGGTCGAGATGTACAAGCTCAACACCCGCGTCCCTCAACGCCTGGGAACCAGGACCCTGTGCGCATGTCTCTACTCCACGAACACAATACTGACCAGACTCGGACAGTGAACGAGCCACCGCCCCTCCCAGTCTTCCGGTGACCCCGAAGACAACCACGACATGTGGATGAGACATAATGTCGTTTTGTCGTCTCTTGTGTTCGCTCTGCTTTGTGTCGTCTGCCTCCTCTCCTACAGTTACGTTTTGTTTAAGATTTCATTGACGCACATGATCAGCCAAACGTTTGTCGTAGAAGCTGGAACGACGTTTTGATAAAAGAATTTTAATGAGAGTTCTCATTCCGTGTAGTCGTCGATAACTAACTTATTTTCTTTAGAAAAGGCAATCCTCCTTATCTGATAAAGTTTGTAATCGACAAGGTATGAACAAAGTTTGGTTTTTTTTTCTTTTTTTACTTTTTTTTATGCATTAAATTTTAGTATATTACAGCATATCTGAATTTTGGTTATAATTTTTTCAATACTTTATCATTGTTCACCAAAAATGAATCAAGTTTATTAATAAAACATTACACAAAAACAAGCGGTCATTGTGATCAGAAAGCGATAGTAATGGTAAACAGGAAAGAGGCATGAGTTGACGCAGAACGACGCAGCTACTATATAATACTAAGTCTTGCTTCATTAGAGCGGGGACGGTGTGTGGGGGGGAGGCACAAACATGTATGTCAGTCACTTGATCCATGACCTTAACTGTCCATTCAACGGCGGTTTCCTTTCAAATCCCCCAACACTGCGAACACACACGGGTCGATATATAGTTGACGACTCCGTTTGGTCTAAGGCAGAACCACATAATATTCCACGAGTATAGTTTCTTTGATTTGTTTCGTAGCTACGGCTAAATCATTTCAGAATTCTGTCTTCTCGGTCCTACAATCATGTACATATGTCGAGTTCTCATTATTAACTCAATTAAGTGCTCGTTTTGCTACGCCACAGACTTTCATGGCAGCGGTTAGAAATCGGTTTCTTGAAAATGTAATACATTGAGGGAAAAAAAAGTTATTTATTAAGAGAGTTATTCATTAGTTCTCCGAAAGGAAAACGACAAAATATTTTAAATCGGAAGAGGCTTTTTTAGCTTCTTTTCGTAATTAAGCATTATTTTGGGGACAATAATTGTTAAATTCAAAGTGTGACAATTCTCGAAAAAATATATAAATATATTTAATTTAAAGAGAAGAGATAGGGGCCGTCCATATATGACGTAACACGATTTTACCCCCCTCCCCCTCTCGTCACACTTCGTCACAAAAAATTAGACCCACCCCCCACTCCAATATGACGTCACAAAGCTTTGAAACCCCCCCACACACACACCAAAAGTCGTATTTTCTAATTGAAAATTAGCATATCGCAAATTACATTTTTGTAATTGAAGTATGTATTTAGTGTAAGGCTGCACTCTAATATCGTAACATGTGTGAAGCCATTGAAAACGTGATTAAATAAATTACAAGCAATCAAATATTTAAGTGGAACTTTTATTTAAAGTTGCGCGTTTTTTATGTGACGTCACATTTCTTAAACACCCCCCACCCCTCCCCCTCGTCACACATCCGTGGTACCCGCCCCCCAACCTCCTAGGTGCATGACGTCATTTATGGACGGCCCCATTCACATAAACATTTAATTCATGAATGGATATAAACTACATATATTATGTATACACTATTTTATTCAGTGGATACCTTTCTGCAGTGCCCTTTAACAGGAAATGACGTCACGTATATAAATTTGACAAAAATTGTCAGCAGCATTAGCAGGACTGAATAAGCTTTTTTTTAAAGACATTTTTTTAGAAACTTAGCTTCGTATTTAATCCATTTATTTATTTCGATTTTGCGAAGTTTCAATAACTGGTGAAATTAAATAAATAATATTTTAAAAATATGTTTATTTGTTGTTTCAATCGTCAACAGTATTAGCTAAATTGGGGGGGGGAGGGGGGTTGGCCATTATTTTAATTAAAGCTATTATAATATGTGCAATTCGGTGCAACTGAATTTTGTGTTTAATATCTCAATAAGATATTTACGTTGCAGATGAAATACTTGAGTTTGGTACTTTTATGAGATTATGTTCAATCTTTTCGTGGTGCCATTCAAATTAAAAGTTTGAGAACAACTCGCAGGAAGGTACCGGGTGCAAACCGAAGACATTTTTTTTTGCAGATTAACATGTCTGCCATATTTTACATTTCTTTTTTAATAAAATATTTGATTTATGATCAGGTCTGTCGAAAGTTTGGCACAACACTGTGACAAGTATTGATTTCTCCAAAGCTAAAGAAAACAGGAGACATTCGTAGTGGTATAGGAGAATGGCGCCATAGCTCAACCACCCAGAGCGAAACTTTGGTGTGCGCCATAGCTCAACCACCCAGAGCGAAACTTTGGTGTGCGCCATAGCTCAACCACCCAGAGCAAAACTTTGGTGTGCGCCATAGCTCAACCACCCAGAGCGAAACGTTGGTGTGCGCCATAGCTCAACCACCCAGAGCGAAACGTTGGTGTTTAAATGGCAATGAACGTTTGCATTTGGTAAACTTATGAATACTTTGAAGTCTGATGTACATGTAAGGTACATTAAAAAAAACTAATAGTTCTTAAGATATTTAGATTTTGGGTGGCTAAAATATGATACAGTGATGTTTATTCATCCATCAATCCATCCATGAAATCATCTATCAATCCATCACTTTATACATCATCTATCTATCCGTCTACTTGTCTATCTATCTATCTATCTATCTATCTATCTATCTATCTATCTATCTATCTATCTATCTATCTATCTATCTATCTATCTATCTATCTATCTATCTATCTATCTATCTATCTATCTATCTATCTATCTATCTATCTATCTATCTATCTATCTATCTATATCTATCTATCTATCTATCTATCTATCTATCTATCTATCTATCTATCTATCTATCTATCTATCTATCTATCTATCTATCTATCTATCTATCTATCTATCTATCTATCTATCTATCTATCTATCTATCTACCTACCTACCTACCTACCTACCTACCTACCTATCTATCTATCTATCTATCTATCTATCTATCTATATATCTATCTATCTATCTATCTATCTATCTATCTATCTATCTATCTATCTATCTAACTATCTATCAATCAATCTATCTATCTATCTATCTATCTATCTATCTATCTATCTATCTATCTATCTATCTATCTATCTGGCTGTTTGTCTGTCTGTTTGTCTTTCTGTTTGTCTGTCTATCTATCATATTTTTATCGTAAAAGGGGCGCTGTGATCTACAGTAGCACGCTGGACTACCGAACCGAGGCAAAATGAGGACACGGGTTCGAGCCTCGGTGCTGGCAAGCCCCCCCCCCGGGGCATTGTTCTAGCCACACAATCCCTTGCTCGTTAGTGGTGGTTCAATGAAACTTGTGAACACTACTTCACTTGCCCCATAGACCGTGATGGTCTGAAAGGGGGATTATTATTAATATTATTTTTTTTATTTTTGCATCAATCGTGAAATATCTTTAGGGATCTGGAGACAATTCCAATTTCGAATAATTTATTTATATTTTCTATTTTAACAGTTCTTTTGTCGAGTTGTCTTCTCTTGTTGCTTTTTTTTTAGCCTACACATAATATTCCTTGATACATTTTGTTGTCCTCAGCACATGACCGTATGCGGTGGTTCATCGTAACCAATGTCGTGACGTAGGTGTGTTACATCTAGAAACTATCTAGAGCCTCTCGGTGGATCTTGAAGCAATTCAAACTTCGATGTTCGATCAACAACAACGCAGAGCCGTCTTTACACCAGTTTGGGCCCCCGGGGCAAAGAAATAGTTTTGGGCCCCTCCCCCGCAGGAATAAAAAAATAAATATACATAATATATATGAATAAACATATTCCCATGGGGCCCCTTTGCTCGTGGGCCCCCGGGCAAATGCCCAACGGGCCTAGGCGTTAAGACGGCCCTGCAACAACGTTATCCGCTATTTTAATAATAACTAAATATTATCCATGATACATGTGGATAGCTTAGTCCAAATGATACATTTAACACACACTCACACACACAAACACACACACATGCAAACATTGTCTCACTACAACACAAACTCATATATTCATTTGTCTTCATTATCTCTAAAAGAAATGTAAGATAAATCGACAAGGTTTGCCGCAGGCACAGAGACGTCCAACGTAGCAGCCACGAAGAGCAGACGGAATGTGATTTCTGCACCCCTATTCTCTCAGCGAGAACTACTTGGATCGAATCAATAATCGATATCATGGATCATAATCACATGGCTGCCTTAACGAATGTTTGATATCGATTTTCATGATTAGCTTACGGGCTTTGTAAATGTTGTAATCATAGATGGCAGAAATGTGAACATTTTAAAAATCTGTACAAGATTGCGTTCTATAATTAATACAATTAAAATAGATTTGAATATAAACTCCAATTAAGAAGTAAGAGAGTCAAAACAATAGTTAAAAATTGGTTAGAATGTTTGATGGCATTGTATCTATATACATAATTTTCTTGATGGGACCATGCCAGACACCACGACGCAAGTATGTGCAACCGAGCATGACGCGGTGGTCGAGTGGCAGCGCACTGGACTGTCGTACCGATGGTCACGGGTTCGAATCCGTGTGAAGGCAAGGGTTTGTTCCCGGGGCCTAGGGCGTCCCTGAGTCACCCCGCTCCGAATGGGTACCTAACACTACATGTAGTTAGGCGGCTGGGTAATGCGTGGAACCCACAAAGCCGTGGCCTGTGAACGTTGCATCACTTGCCAACAGATCATCTGTCATGGTTGTTGGACGCAACTATCTTCTGCACAGAAGGAGCGTCTGTATAGATAAGATAAGATAAGAACCTCGCTGGGGTCAACTAATCACATTTAACGGTTGGCAAGCGAAGATAGTGGAGGGGTTGGGCATGTCTTGAGACCAGCAATGTTGTTTTTTTTTACATTCACTTCGTTGTTCCTTCACAGTGCATGCATTTCGTAGTGTATGGGTTATTACATCCGCCTGACATGCGGAAGGTTTTAGGTTCAAGCCCAAGTGCATGGCAACATGTGTTGTTGTGTAATGCTTATGCCCGTTCTTCCCCCCCCCCTTCCTTAGCGAACATAAACACCGCCTCTCCAGGCATGAGCTACAGTGTGTACCCGCAGCAGTGTGTACCTCAGTCGCCCCTGTGTCCTTAGTCGCTTTGGTATCTCCTACAGTCGTCTGAGCCACGTTGCATTTCCATTGTTCTCTTCCTTTGTCCCAGAAGCTTTGTTTTGATTTTGCCCTTCGTTTCCTAACCATGGCCACCGCTTCACATATATTTCGTGGAGTCAACAGGTCTTTCAATGTAGTCAAATTTCCCGTATCAGGTAACTGTTTATTTCTATCAGTCGCATATTTCTGGAAAAATGTCATCGACGAAACTGTTGCTCTCAAACTTCGCAAGATGGCTGTAAGCTTTGTTTGCGAACATTGGGATAACTATGGCGACGCCCTGTCCGTTGTTCTTACTCACGGAAGCACAGTCATACACTCAGCTCGACAATACACTGCGTACTTCCGGCGTTTGTAGTGGCGAGGCTGAAATTGTGGCGATGTCTCAAATACTTCGCGCTACTATCACTATTCATTTCCGAGAACGTCCGCATGACCTTCCTCACAATTAGTTGGCAATTCCCCCCCTCCCCAATCGACGTTCACTTTCATTGTTTTGATTTCTTCGTGCTGTAGTTTGTGTCCGTTCTTTCGCCACTTTCTTTTCACTCTCCATGAGCAAGTCTGCAGCGTATGCTACACCGTGGGGCGTCTAGTAACTTTATATTTGTTCAATCTCATGCATGCAAACATATGAGTTAATGTGGTACATGGCCTTAATAACATACATGGAGCCCAATGCAGGCATACGTGGTAAATAGTGGATACGCAAGGCCTAATACAGGTAAAAGAGGGGAATCGTGGATACGCAAGGCCTAAAGCGGGTATAAGTGGTAAATAGTGGATACGCAAGGCCTAATACAGGTATAAGAGGTAAATCATGGATACGCAAGGCCCAATGCAGGCATACGTGATAAATAGTGGATACGCAAGGCCTAATACAGGTAAAAGAGGGGAATCGTGGATACGCAAGGCCTAAAGCAGGTATAAGTGGTAAATAGTGGATACGCAAACAGAAGCGTAACTGGGTTTTCCGCGCCCTTGGCTAATTCATTTTTGGCGCCGTTGAGAAATAGGTAAAATATTAAATTATACAGAATAAATTGATTATTGAAGGATTACCCTCGTCGCCCTTGGCAACTGCCCCGATGACAAGTCGTTGTTACGCCTCTGTACGTAAGGTCTAATGCAGGTACGGGATCATCCAAAAAGAAGCTCGAAATTTAATTTTTATTTTGTGGAAAGTAACAACACGTTGTATTGGAAATACAATATATTGGTCCTTCTCAGCTTATTCATCCTCAATTTTAAAAAATTATATCACATGAAATCAATTCTAATGTATTCTCATAGGGATGGCAAGAGTCATGAAGGCACAGAATCTGAAAAGGGGCAAAAATAATACTATTGGAGGTCTTCCACCTCTCCCCCCCCCCAAACACTCGTGCAATAAAAATGTAATATCTGTAATGCTTCTTTGTTCTACCACTTTTATCCACAGGGCAGTAGTTCCCAACAGACCAATAAAGACTATGGCCTAGGGTCTGGGAAACTCTTTGTCTGAGAGAGCCATAAACACCACATCTTTGGAAAAGTAATTATACGAGAGCCATACATTATGTTTAAAATAGAAATCCAAGTAATGTTGTGTAATGTCAACACTAAAAGTACAATAATTATGTCTGGGAATTCTTTTTTAATAACATTGTTATGATTTTGTATACATGCAATTAATATGTAGATTGTAGATCAAATGAGTCTGAATAAACGTTTTATTTTTTATTAACGAACATTTGTCTGAGAGCCAGATGCAGCCATCAATAGAGCCACATCTGGCTCGCGAGCCACGGTTTCCCGACCCCTGGCCTAGGTCACTAATTACCATCAAAGAAAGACTATGGCACTGGGCCTAGGGCACTAATTCCCATCAAAAAAGAGTATGGCACAGCGAGGGCATCGTAGTCAATGGCCCGGGTAGTCAGAAGAAATAACAAACAAAGCTTTGGAAATGTTTGTGAAACATTATTTTTGCAAACGCGGCATACCATGATACAGCTGTGTAGATTTGACAAAACATTTTGGCCAACAGAAAATTGCTAAAGTATAATCAAGATTATTTAAATTGATTATGTTTCTAAATTAAAGCGCTATACATCAAATTAAAGGTTAGAAATAAACTTTTTGAGGTTGAGTTCGCACTATTATTCTAATAATTTAAAGGCGTTCAAGCCTTGTTCGGTTTATCTTGTATACTACACAAATCGAATGCTCAAAGTGCAATGAACAAAGTACAATCATTACATTGAACGACTAAACTCAACAACAACAAAATCAAAAACAAAAAAAACAAATATAATGACAAATGTTAAAAGAAACTTTTTAAATATAAACATACCATACTAATATATATATTATATTAAACATACCATACTAGATATTTATTAAACATACCATACGTAGATATTTATTAGACATACCATACGTAGATATTTATTAGACATACCATACGTAGATATTTATTAAACATACCATACTAGATATTTATTAAACATACCATACATAGATATTTATTAAACATACCTTTGCAATTTAAATGTTGCGCATCCGATTTGATAGAGAAAAAATATTTGTATAAAGCCAAAAGAGCAACTGCTTCTTGATAGAGTTGTTCACCGATGTGTATGTCAATCTGAACTAACAGGTCGTTTCTCCCACCTGGCCGTGCGATATCCGTGGTATTGACTAATTAAACAAATTATCGATCTGTTACAGACGCCTTAAGGCGAGGGTTACCTTAAGCTGTCTAGACGTTGCCAGCACTTAAAGACTACATGTCTGACCCGGTCGGATTATATCAATACGGCTACTTACAGTCTTACTCTGGATGTTTCTGTACTTACAGTCTTACTCTGGATGTTTCTGTACTTACAGTCTTACTCTGGATGTTTCTGTACTTACAGTCTTACTCTGGATGTTTCGGTAACTTACAGTCTTACTCTGGATGTTTCTGTACTTACAGTCTTACTCTGGATGTTTCTGTACTTACAGTCTTACTCTGGATGTTTCTGTACTTACAGTCTTACTCTGGATGTTTCTGTACTTACAGTCTTACTCTGAATGTTTCTGTACTTACAGTCTTACTCTGGATGTTTCGGTACTTACAGTCTTACTCTGGATGTTTCTGTACTTACAGTCTTACTCTGGATGTTTCGGTACTTACAGTCTTACTCTGGATGTTTCTGTACTTACAGTCTTACTCTGGATGTTTCTGTACTTACAGTCTTACTCTGGATGTTTCTGTACTTACAGTCTTACTCTGGATGTTTCTGTACTTACAGTCTTACTCTGGATGTTTCTGTACTTACAGTCTTACTCTGGATGTTTCGGTACTTACAGTCTTACTCTGGATGTTTCTGTACTTACAGTCTTACTCTGGATGTTTCTGTACTTACAGTCTTACTCTGGATGTTTCTGTACTTACAGTCTTACTCTGGATGTTTCGGTACTTACAGTCTTACTCTGGATGTTTCGGTACTTACAGTCTTACTCTGGATGTTTCGGTACTTACAGTCTTACTCTGGATGTTTCGGTAACTTTCAAAATCTTCTGAGGCTGATGAGAAATCAAAAGAATTCCTTAGTTGTCAAAATCAAAGTTGGAAGAAAACTGTGTTGTAATGTTTGTTTATGATGATGATGATGACCCCCTTTCCAGTCCATTACGGACTATGGGGCAAGTGATGTAGCCACCACTAACGAGCAGGGGAATGTGTGGCCAGCACAATGCCCCAGGGGCCTTGCCAGTACCTGGGCTCGAACCCGCGACTCGGGTTCTGCCTCGGTCCGATAGTCCAGTGCGCTACCACTTAGACCATGTTTGTTTAAGTGTTGTATTATGTTCATGGCAGTTCACAGAGATGTAAAAAGCGTCAACGTTATCTGACCCACTAATTTCTCTCCGATGATCTCTGTTCTCTATGACAACAAAGTTTTATATTGCACAGTTCAATTCATTAAAAAAAATTATCGATGCATACAGAGTAGTCTATGTAAATGAAATACGTGCTTGGATTTGATGAATACATTGAAGTCGACATGCGTCATCGAACCAGGTGATTCTGATACTTGGGCCAGCTAACCGTGGCACCGATATATTACACAAAAATATCAGCCAGGGCGGGCAAGTCAAAATATCATTTATTTTACCCGTCTTGTGAAATAAAGAAAAAATTATCTGAAAAATTATATCGAAATATCAAATTGTAAAGGCGATTAATTGAAGCATTTATTTTTATAATTTAAAAAAAAATAACAACAACAATAACAACCAAAGAAGAAAATGATTAACATAACTAGTACAAAGTCTTGTCATTGTAATGATTGAGATTACGCATTCGGTGCGAATAGTTTTGAAGTTTATTCAGTTGAAGAGAGATCGTAAGATGTTCACTGTTGCCGTGCGTCTTGCACAACAAACACAATTACACTCCACAAACTTCAAGCTCTGGTAGTTTATTGGTTGATGTGTACTGCTGTGACAAAGTATTTATTGAAAATATCGTAATGTATGAGCCAAGTAGTAACTTTGAAAATATATGGTGATCTCTATTTTATTGTTTTTGTTGTCATTGTTTTGTTGTTGTTTTTTAAAATAATTTTTATACATTTTTTTAAAACCCTGACAGTATTTTTGTATCTATTAATTCGCGTGTATTCCGTTTTTGTGTTTATTTATTTGTGAAATATTGCATCTCAATTTTGACCAATTTCCTGAAAAATTACTTAACACAACCACGATTGTAGAATATTTTCCAGTTTTAGCTCTTTGACTGCAACTTTCAATACTTCCTTCCTAATCTTCTGTCCTGTGCTTTTGTTAAAAGTAATTGCGCCCATCTTTCTTCATTTTGTTTCTGCTGTTGTTGTTTTTTCTTCCCTCTGTTTAATCCTTTTTTCCCGTAGTATAGTTTAAATATTAAATTTAAATTTGAAGCTTTGCCTAATCATTTACATATGTGTTTGCCTTTCAATAACGTTTTACCTTTATGGTCGTCATCACACAATTCGTTTGGTTGTCATCACACGATTCGTTTGCTTGTCATCACACGATTCGTTTGGTTGTCATCAAACGATTCGTTTGGTTGTCATCACACAATTCGTTTGGTTGTCATCACACGATTCGTTTGGTCGTCATCACACGATTCGTTTGGTCGTCATCACACGATTCGTTTGGTTGTCATCACACGATTCGTTTGGTTGTCATCACACGATTCGTTTGGTTGTCATCACACAATTCGTTTGGTTGTCATCACACAATTCGTTTGGTCGTCATCACACAATTCGTTTGGGCACTGAAGTCGATTGTCATCTTATAATATTCTAGATTGATAATACAACAGACGAGGAAGCCATTTTATGTACGCCTTGTTTATTCTGTATCCAAAAACGAAACTAAACATGCAAGGGACATCACTCAAACATTATAAGACTAATACAAGAGAGTGAGTTCCCCCAAGAATAAAGCTTAATATATTACAGGCACCTTGTATTTTATTAGAAATCTTTATCGCAGTCCATCTGTGTATTCTGTCAGACACAATCGCCCGTATGTTTGCTACATCCGTGTATTCTGTCAGACACAACCGCCAGTATGTTTGCTACATCCGTGTATTCTGTCAGACACAATCGCCCGTATGTTTGCTACATCCGTGTATTCTGTCAGACACAATCGCCCGTATGTTTGCTACATCCGTGTATTCTGTCAGACACAATCGCCCGTATGTTTGCTGCATCACCGGAGATCTATTCTTAGCCTCAGGGCCGTTAACTTGCACCTCAATGTTAACCCACAAGTCCTTATGACTCATGTCCACACGACCTGAACATCTCCACTCTCCACACTTACCCAAACCCGGTGACAATACAACTTATGACTAACAGAAACGGCTACAGAGGCTTGTAATTACATATCAGTGACCATCTTGCACCTTAAGTCAAATCATATTTCGGTATGTCCACTGGACATTGTCCAGTGAATCTGAATTTGTTGACGCTTATCCTCCACGAGTTTACAATTTTCTAAAAAATCTCTTTTCTAGAGTGACCTTCAAGTGACCTTCAGTTATCAAACTTTCATGGTTGGTTGAACCAATTATAGCTATCAACGATAAGAAAGAAAGAAGAAAAAAAAATACCACTGGTTGCCAGGTTGGCTCGGATAAAAACATGTTTACACTTATTCTTATTCTTGTAGGACTTATCAACTTTTTCTTTGTCAAGGGTTTCAACACAATCCCTGATTGTCATATTCAAAGACTAAAATGCAAAAACCAAAAAGGATTAACAAATATTACTTAGAAAGCAAGTGTTAATCGACCAAGGTGCGATGAATTACAAGTGTTTACTTTTTAAAAATAAATGTGTTGTTTTAAATTCAGAAAACATCTGTCAACAACAAAAAATTAAAACTAACTTGAAAATATTTTAGTTCTCATTTACACATCAAGAGCAAAAATAATGTTGAATTCTGTATCGCGATCACTCATGTATCCGGCCCGTTGGTCTAGAGTCTAGGGGTATGATTCTCGCCTAAGGTGCGAGAGGTCACGGGTTCAAATCCCGGACGGGCCCCTTCTTTTAATTCTGTTTAAGCTATTAATTTCCTGTCGTGGGTCCAGCGGTTTTTATTTTTAAAATAATATAGGTTCCTAAGTTTTAACGTTCATATTGTTTCGTAATAAGATCTTATATTTATATTTTTACTTAGTAAATTTGAAGACTTCTATAGCTCAAAAACTGACACACGCACATTCATACATAATCACAAACACACACACTTGATGATATACATACATACGCCACTATACGTTCACTCAGGCATAAACTAACACCACTCGCCATGGTTGAATGGTTTAAGTTTAAGCTCTGTGTGAAACTGTTCAACATTTGGACACGAGTACAATATAACTGATTTTATTTCCTGTCACATTTCTACTGGGCACTGTTTCTTATTGGAACAATAGTGTCAATAGGACGTCCGTTGTGGTTGGCTTGGGGGGGGGGAGGGGGTGGAGAGGCTGACACAATGCGACTAAGACACCTCTGATTATTGGGTCCCTGAGATGAGTTTGGACCAATTATATGCAATGAACGCGTAGATGGCCCGTTGGTCTAGGGGTATGATTCTCGCTTAGGGTGCGAGAGGTCCCGGGTTCAAATCCCGGACGGGCCCTTTCTTTTTTAGTCCATTTTTTTTTCGAACATGAAAGTGATTTGCTACATGTATTTATTATTTATTTATTTTTTTGCATAATGAAACGACAGAAATTAAATGTAATTCTGAACAACCGGGAACTGTGGCGGCGGACAAAACAGAACCCAACTGAGGAAGAGATTCTCCAGAAGCGGTGAGGTGGATTGGTCATACACTAAGGAATCCTGCCCCTAACACAACAAAGCAAGCCCTGAAATGGAACCCACAGGGTAAGGCGAAAAGAGGCCGTCCAAGAAACACTTGGCGCCGAGAATTGGAGGCAGACATCAAGAGAATTGGCCACGAATGGAAGATCCTGGAGAAGCTGGCCCAGGATAGAAATGCCTGGAGGTCTCTCGTAGGTGGCCTTGGCCTTGGAGGAATCGCAGACGCCGACGATGATCAGTGGATGCCCCTCTTGGACGAGAAGGCTCAACAACAAAACAACATTTTTAACAATTAATCGATTAATTAATAGTTAATTTCCGCAGTCCTAGTTATAAGGTAATAATAAAAATTGATTTTGACTTTTAAATTGCATTCAGTAAAAGAGCTGAGCCACAAATCAGTCAACATTACATTCGTCACATTGCCTTCTGATTGGAATATAATCGAGCTGTCATAAACAGCTGATTTACGAGCTGGTACGGGTTTGGCACGTAATTGGAATATAATCGTGGCGTTTAACATGAGACTGGGGTTCGAGACTTTAAAAAAGAAAACTGATGATTGAACTTAAATCGTATCTGTTACAGACGCTCCATGTATACAGAAGATTATTGCGTCCTACGCTGGTGAAAACAGAAAGAAGTCCCTCGGAGTGTTCTCTTTTGATACAACGGCACCGTAGTTTGTGAAGTAGTCGTTCCAGGCTTAAGAGAAAGTAATGACGAAAAAAAATTCAAGAAAAAATCTACTGTTTTTGTCTTATACACCAGAGTTTGTTCAGGATGCTAGGACACCATGGACGAGTAGCACTATAAAGGGTGCACTCAGGTCCAGCACCTTTAACCACAAAGACTTTTAACTTTGACACCACGGGCAACTTGGTGGATTATTTCTGCACCAGCTGACACAACCAGAACGGTCTAATTTGTTGCCAGGACAGAATATGCTGTTCGTTTTAAATTTATTTCAAAAGCAAACTTAGGAGCTGACCAAGAAAACAACAACCTGCGCCGCCCACGAACTGAACGGTGTTCGCTGGTGGCAAGCAAAGACAACTCAATGATGTATCGCTAGTCTCAGTCTGCCACCCTGCACCACGATCGATGTTTGCATAAAACTGATGTAAGGCAATTTCTTTCTTCTAGAATTTCTCTTTCAATGTTTAAATGATCTGTATCGTAAAATTTTGGTCGCTTGACTTTCACTGTAATCAAAGTGTCTAAAATAGTTTTTATTGTGAAAATAAAACAAACGTGTACGTTACGTGCGTGCTATATTTAGTTTTAAAGTCATGTGACTGAACCGATCTAAGGTAAGACAGGGACACAAAGCGCTCTTAAATTCGTTCAATATTTTCTGTAACTGTGCAACTTGGCAATTTTTTTCTGTAAGTGACATTTTTGGCACATTTTTTCCCCATGAAAAGTTAAATTCATTCGATCTTCATATAAAATTTTATGAGATAGAAGGGAGTGTCATTCTTTTAAATAAAAGAACATTCAGCCATTGAAGAGCAATATAATTTTTTGTTTTGTGTCGTTTACATTAAAAGGAATAATTTTTTTAATATCCTAACTCCGAATACTGTTAATTAATATAAAACAGGCTGACTAGGATACATCACTTAGAATGTATGAGCGCATATATAAATTATTCATAAATGTTTGATAAACCAACATAATAATTAGGAATTGACACTTATATAAACTTTTTTAAAAATGTGTATTTAAAAATAATAATAATAAATTCTTTAAAAAAATTAGCATAATTTATGTGCGTGAAAAATCCTTACATTCACCTGTGTTAAATGGAAAAAAATACATTTCTCAAAATCAAGTCAGAAATATTAGACAAAAAATATATGTTTTATATATATATATATATATATATATATATATTATATATATATATATATATATATATATATTATATATATATATATATATATATATATATATATATATGAAAATAGGAAAGTTAGATTAAATATTGCGTAGTGTAAATTTAGTAAGAAATATTTAAAAAAATGTGTAAATATAAAAATTACATTTTTAAAATATTTTGGATTTAAAATTTATACTGGGTTGTAATTTCTATAATAAATAAATAATTATAATAGAATTTAATAAATGGATTTTTTTGAATAAATGATTACTTATCTCTTAATTTCTCATTTCAAAATTCATATAAAAATTATGTTGTGTAATTATAACGTATCCCCTAGTCGTCAGACGCGGTAATGTCTTGGTCTCTAGTTCTCACGATATTAACTTTGGCTGGAGCCCCCATGGAGTCGGAGACGTGCCACTTGAGCTACAACATCCAGTGCTTCGACCTGAAGCAGCCGAGGCGGTCATACACGATAGAGTGTCAACCTAACTTCGCCCTGGGGGCGTTCGTATTGAGAGAGTTCCGACTGGCCAAGGGCAAACCGGTGTCAGCCTTGTGTATCAGGGTGGGAACTTTAGAGCAATGTGTGGACGGTGAGTGACCAATGTGTGGACGGTGAGTGACCAATGTGTGGACGGTGAGTGACCAATGTGTGGACGGTGAGTGACCAATGTGTGGACGGTGAGTGACCAATGTGTGGACGGTGAGTGACCAATGTGTGGACGGTGAGTGACCAATGTGTGGACGGTGAGTGACCAATGTGTGGACGGTGAGTGACCAATGTGTGGACGGTGAGTGACCAATGTGTGGACGGTGAGTGACCAATGTGTGGACGGTGAGTGACCAATGTGTGGACGGTGAGTGACCAATGTGTGGACGGTGAGTGACCAATGTGTGGACGGTGAGTGACCAATGTGTGGACGGTGAGTGACCAATGTGTGGACGGTGAGTGACCAATGTGTGGACGGTGAGTGACCAATGTGTGGATGGTGAGTGACCAATGTGTGGACGGTGAGTGACCAATGTGTGGACGGTGAGTGACCAATGTGTGGACGGTGAGTGACCAATGTGTGGACGGTTAGTGACCAATGTGTGGACGGTGAGTGACCAATGTGTGGACGGTGAGTGACCAATGTGTGGACGGTGAGTGACCAATGTGTGGACGGTTAGTGACCAATGTGTGGACGGTGAGTGACCAATGTGTGGACGGTGAGTGACCAATGTGTGGACGGTGAGTGACCAATGTGTGGACGGTGAGTGACCAATGTGTGGACGGTGAGTGACCAATGTGTGGACGGTGAGTGACCAATGTGTGGACGGTTAGTGAACAATGTGTGGACGGTGAGTGATAAACAATCGGACCTTTAAAGAATTTGTATATGCTCAGTAACCCTCTACCATTAAAGTCAATAAAATTAAAGAAATACATAATATTACACTCCGTATAAATTCACGTTAGCTACAAAGAGGGAAAACCTACTTGATGGCCGTCCATAAAGTACGTCACACTCCAGAGGGGGGGTGTAAGAAAGTGTGACAGTTTGTTATAAGGTGGAGGGGGGTCCGGCCATGTGAGACGTCACGGTGTTTTATATTAAATTTTAATTATTTTGTTAATATACAAATAATTTTTGTTCGAAAGTGTGACGTACTTGGGGGGAGGGGGTCCAAGTTTTGTGACAGTTTGTGACGGGGGAGAGGGGGTACGTCAAAAATAGCATGACGTACTTTTTGGACGGCCCCAAACAACATTTTTGCACTGTTTTAAATTTTCAATAATTTTCGACTTTTTTTTCATAAATACTTGTAAATTTGTTGACGAACTGTTTCATTACTATTTAAAGTGAGTGTGGGTGTTACAAGGTTGTGAAGGAAGTTAGGGAAGATAACCCACCCCCACACCCCGACATCACATTTTAAGCGGACGATATTGTGATAGCTCTTCTCCTGGCGTCTGGTAAATTTAAGAATTGTGAGTTAACCAGAAGATGTTGGGTTAGCCTATAAATTAACCAGAGGCACCACGGCTCCGAGCGACTTGTTAACCTAATTAACAAGATGCACAATAGTCCCTAGTAGCTTAAAAAAACTATTTGAGAAAAAATTAACCAGAGGCAACATAGCTCCTGGTAGCTTGTAAATCTAATTTCCCTAATTACCCTATATGAGCCAGGTCT
The DNA here is from genome assembly GCA_944989445.1 of Ampullaceana balthica. Lineage (NCBI taxonomy): Eukaryota > Metazoa > Mollusca > Gastropoda > Lymnaeidae > Ampullaceana > Ampullaceana balthica. The sequence continues at coordinate 45,943 of CALYLW010001726.1, read as the reverse complement.
GCCCCAGATTACCCTATGTGAGCCAGGTCTGCCCCAGATTACCCTATGTGAGCCAGGTCTGCCCCAGATTACCCTATGTGAGCCAGGTCTGCCCCAGATTACCCTATATGAGCCAGGTCTGCCCCAGATTACCCTATGTGAGCCAGGTCTGCCCCAGATTACCCTATATGAGCCAGGTCTGCCCCAGATTACCCTATATGAGCCAGGTCTGCCCCAGATTACCCTATATGAGCCAGGTCTGCCCCAGATTACCCTATATGAGCCAGGTCTGCCCCAGATTACCCTATGTGAGCCAGGTCTGCCCCAGATTATCCTATATGAGCCAGGTCTGCCCCAGATTACCTATATGAGCCAGGTCTGCCCCAGATTACCCTATATGAGCCAGGTCTGCCCCAGATTACCCTATATGAGCCAGGTCTGCCCCAGATTACCCTATATGAGCCAGGTCTGTCCCAGATTACCCTATATGAGCCAGGTCTGCCCCAGATTACCCTATATGAGCCAGGTCTGCCCCAGATTACCCTATATGAGCCAGGTCTGCCCCAGATTACCCTATGTGAGCCAGGTCTGCCCCAGATTACCCTATGTGAGCCAGGTCTGCCCCAGATTACCCTATATGAGCCAGGTCTGCCCCAGATTACCCTATATGAGCCAGGTCTGCCCCAGATTACCCTATATGAGCCAGGTCTGCCCCAGATTACCCTATATGAGCCAGGTCTGCCCCAGATTACCCTATATGAGCCAGGTCTGCCCCAGATTACCCTATATGAGCCAGGTCTGCCCCAGATTACCACGAAGTTTGTTGAAAGATGTTACAGCCCCTTTCGTGAATGCTTGCTTCCTCGTCATCTTTTACCATGTAGATGTGACAATCTCTGTGGCAATCTTTGTGGCAATCTCTGTGGCTATCTTTGTGGCAATCTCTGTGGAAATCTCTGTGGCAATCTCTGTGGCAATCTCTGTTCAGTTCCCTGTATGTCTCTCCACAGCTTCCACTGACAACATTGGAGTGGAATTCACGCACAAGTGTCCAGCTAATAAGGTCATCACGAGAGTGGGCTACACATACGATATGAAAGCAGACGACGGAAAATTCCAGTTCCGCTGCTGCTCCGTCAGATCCAGGGAGCTGAACGTCTGCAAAGTGGTGGGCAGCGACATGGATCTCAAACAGATGGTCGGCGTCTTCAATTTAGACCTACCGATGTCAAAGAAGCATGTCATCACTGGTTTGTCATCAAAATTTCACACCAGCGTAATTCTCACCGGGGAGACCTACAATACCCGCACGTTCAGTATAGATTTATGCCACTTGTTGTGAACGCATGCTGAGGGGGTGTTGACGTCGTTTCGTCTGCTGTTACTCCTTTTCACGGCATTTTTTTTTATAAACGAAGTTCTTTGTTAGGAGAGATGTATAGATTGCATCATTAAATATCAGATGTTTTTACTGAGCGTACTGTCATTTTAAAAATAGTTATAAAACGATTTGGTACGTTGGCTCCATATGGAATTAACCAAATTCACAATTTTACCTAACCGCAGAATCTTTTTCCCGTTGTGGTTTTAACTGTAACTTTGGATACTTCCTCCTTTTTCCTATATCCTGTGTCCTTGTTTGTTTTTGTTTTTCCTTTCATTTTATTTTACATGAATATTTTAAATTATTTTATGATATAATATGTTTTAAGAATTTAAATATATGTAAGTACCTATTTTATGTTATTGTACTGATGAAGGAAGGCATTTGTAGAAACGTCTATTGTCTTTTTAGTTTAAAATAAAGCTAAAGTTTATTGTTTTATTTGCACAATTTGTTTTTGTATTTTGTATTTTATTTAAAAGCTTCATCGCAGTCCCATTCTGTATAAATATAGTTAGTGTGTACATTATCATATCAGAAAATTCGCAATTCTGCAATTCTTTCTTCTAAAAAATCAATATACATAATTTGCAATCTCTGTCACGTCTGTCATGTCTGTCTGTCCGTGACGCTACTAATATTAGAAAGCAGCGCACCAAATTACTGCACCAAAAAGAACTCTTTTCGAACGTTCCGCATAAAATTGTTCAACATGAAAATAAATGAATAAAATAAAAATAAATAAAATAAATAAAAGTTGTTTATTACATTATTTTTTATTCTGATGTGTATATTTTTTTCAAAATAAATAGATTTCAGCTGTTTATTTTGTAATTTTATCCCATCAAGAAAAGCCCCAAGTTTCCAAAAAGTACGGGCCCGTCCGGGATTTGAACCCGGGACCTCTCGCACCCAAAGCGAGAATCATACCCCTAGACCAACGGGCCACATGTTGTCAAGCTATGCAGTTAGGAATTCTTATTTACTTTAGGTCTCCATATTTACATTTGCAGTTGATTATTTATATTTCTTTTTTTTTAAATCCTTTAAACATAGTAGCTACAAAATGATATAATTTTCAAACATTTTTTTTTCTTATCAGAATTAAACAGATATCACTGTTAGTTGAGACTTTATTCATAAGTTTTGCAGCAGAATACAGTAACAAATCGTGGGTTTGGGCGGGCTTGTGGGGGAGAGGGGAAACTCGCTCAAAACTCAAGGGTCAGACACTAGCAGAGTCTGATTGTAACTTTAAATTGTAAGGGAGGGAGTTGCAAACGATGGGTTCAGCAGAAGTGAGGTAAGCAAAAGGGGGGGGGGTGGTTGGTTATTGTGATATGGCGGGAAAACATCGGGGCTAACTTTGTCCTTATAATAATTCCAGCCTCATTTTTATCAAAGTTTAAAAACCCTTTGTCTTTGTTGAAACTTTGACCCATGCCTATACTGTTATACTGTTATACTGTTAAACTGTTATACTGCACTAATTATAATGCAATAATTCCGAACGTTTCTGAATACTTGATAAAAAAATGTTTGTTAAATAATGTAAAACATCTGATATCAAGAAGGACATTTTATATTGAAGAATAATATTTGCGAATATATTTCATAAATGTCATCATAAAAAAAGAGAACACAAACTAAATTCAAGCTAACAAAGTTGAGTTAATAAACGAAATCTAAGCGTTCAATTCTTTTTGTTTCTTTACTCTTCCTATTCTGTCCAACCGTTTTTTTTTACTTTTTTTGTTTTTATTAAAGATAAACACTTTGTGTGTGTGTGTTTACTTCTAAAAGGGTGTGTGTATGTGTACTTGTATGTGTGTGTTTACTTCTAAAAGTGTGTGTGTATGTGTACTTGTGTGTGTGTGTTTACTTCTAAAAGTGTGTGTGTATGTGTACTTGTATGTGTGTGTTTACTTCTAAAAGTGTGTGTGTATGTGTACTTGTATGTGTGTGTTTACTTCTAAAAGTGTGTGTGTATGTGCACTTGTGTGTGTGTGTTTACTTCTAAAAGTGTGTGTGTATGTGTACTTGTATGTGTGTGTTTACTTCTAAAAGTGTGTGTGTATGTGTACTTTTATGTGTGTGTTTACTTCTAAAAGTGTGTGTATGTGTACTTGTGTGTGTGTGTTTACTTCTAAAAGTGTGTGTGTATGTGTACTTGTATGTGTGTGTTTACTTCTAGAAGTGTGTGTGTATGTGTACTTTTATGTGTGTGTTTACTTCTAAAAGTGTGTATGTATGTATATTTGTATGTGTGTGTTTACTTCTAAAAGTATGTGTGTATGTGTACTTGTATGTGTGTGTTTACTTCTAAAAGTGTGTGTGTATGTGTTCTTGTATGTGTATGTTTTCTTCTAAAAGTGTGTATGTATGTGTACTTGTGTGTGCGTGCACGGGCCCATGAGTGGCATGAGTACAAATACAAAACATGTATGCATTTGTGTGCGAACATTGTGTGCATCTGTGTTTACGCAAGTTGTTTGTGTGGTCATCATGTGGTGTGGTCATCATGTGGTGTGGTCATCATGTTGTGTGGTCATCATGTGGTGTGGTCATCATGTGGTGTGGTCATCATGTTGTGTGGTCATCATGTGTTGGTGTGGTCATCATGTGGTGTGGATCATCATGTGTTGGTGTGGTCATCATGTGGTGTGGTCATCATGTGGTGTGGTCATCATGTGATGTGGCCATCATGTGGTGTGGTCATCATGTGGTGTGGTCATCATGTGGTGTGGTCATCATGTGGTGTGGTCACCATGTGGTGTGGTCATCATGTGGTGTGGTCATCATGTGGTGTGGTCATCATGTTGTGTGGTCATCATGTTGTGTGGTCATCTTGTGTTGGTGTGGTCATCATGTGGTGTGGTCATCATGTGATGTGGTCATCATGTGGTGTGATCATCATGTGGTGTGGTCATTATGTAGTGTGGTCATCATGTGGTGTGGTCATCATGTGGTGTGTACATCATGTGGTGTGGTCAACAGGTGGTGTGGTCATCATGTGGTTTGGTCATTATGTGGTGTGGTCATCATGTGGTGTGGTCATCATTTGGTGTAGTCATCATCGTTTCGTCTGCTGTTACTCCTTTTCACGGCGTTTTTTTTTAATAAATGAAGTTCTTTGTTAGAAGAGATGTATAGATTGCATCATTAAATATCAGATGTTTTTACTGAGCGTACTGTCATTTTAAATATAGTTATAAAACGATTTGGTACGTTGGCTCCATATGGAATTAACCAAATTCACAATTTTACCTAACCGCAGAATCTTTTTCCCGTTGTGGTCTTAAATGTAACTTTAGATACTTCCTCCTTTTTCCTATATCCTGTGTCCTTGTTTGTTTTTGTTTTTCCTTTCATTTTATTTTACATGAATATTTTAAATTATTTTATGATATAATATGTTTTAAGAATGTAAATATATGTAAGTACCTATTTTATGTTATTGTACTGATGAAGGCATTAGCCGAAACGTCTATTGTCGTTTTAGTTTAAAATAAAGCTCAAATTTATTGTTTTAATTGCACAATTTGTTTTTGTATTTTGTATTTTATTTAAAAGCTTTATCGCAGTCCCATTCTGTATAAATATAGTTAGTGTGTACATTATCATATCAGAAAATTCGCAATTCTGCAATTCTTTCTTCTAAAAAATCAATATACATAATTTGCAATCTCTGTCAAGTCTGTTAAGTGGTGTGGTCATCATGTGGTGTGGTCATCATTTGGTGTAGTCATCATGTGGTGTGGTCATCATGTGGTGTGGTCATCATGTGGTCATCATGTGGTCATCATGTGGTGTGGTCATCATGTGGTCATCATGTGGTGTGGTCATCATGTGTGCCTCTGGCACAAGACTAACTTACATTTGACACATTCATCTTGCTGACATAATTTCGTTTAAAATGTTTGTTTAATATCACATCAGTTCCAGACTAAGTGAGTCACAATTAGTCACAACCTTTGTTTTTCAGACTAAGTGAGTCACAATGAGTCACAACCTTTGTGTTTCAGACCAAGTGAGTCACAATTAGTCACAACCTTTGTGTTTCAGACTAATTGAGTCACAATTAGTCACAACCTTTGTGTTTCAGACTAAGTGAGTCACAATGAGTCACAACCTTTGTGTTCTAGACTAAGTGAGTCACAACCTTTGTGTTCTAGACTAAATGAGTCACAATTAGTCACAACATTTGTGTTCTAGACTATGTGAGTCACAATGAGTCACAACCTTTGTGTTTCAGACTAAGTGAGTCACAATTAGTCACAACCTTTGTGTTCTATACTAAGTGAGTCACAATGAGTCACAACCTTTGTGTTTCAGACTAAATGAGTCACAATTAGTCACAACCTTTGTGTTCTAGACTAAGTGAGTCACAATGAGTCAGAACCTTTGTGTTTCAGACTAAATGAGTTACAATTAATCAAAATGAGTCACAACCTTTGTGTTTCAGACTAAGTAAGTCACAATGAGTCACAACCTTTGTGTTCTAGACTAAGTGAGTCACAATGCGTCACAACCTTTGTGTTCTAGACTAAGTGAGTCACAATGAGTCACAACCTTTGTGTTCTAGACTAAGTGAGTCACAATGAGTCACAACCTTTGTGTTCTAGACTAAGTGAGTCACATTGAGTCACAACCTTTGTATTCTAGACTAAGTGAGTCACAATGCGTCACAACCTTTGTGTTCTAGACTAAGTGAGTCACAATGAGTCACAACCTTTGTTTTTCAGACTAAGTGAGTCACAATGCGTCACAACCTTTGTGTTCTAGATTCTAGACTAAGTGAGCCACAATGCGTCACAACCTTTGTGTTCTAGACTAAGTGAGTCACAATTAGTCACAATTAGTCACAACCTTTGTGATTCAGACTAAGTGAGTCACAATGAGTCACAATTAGTCACAACCTTTGTGTTCCAGAAATAAGACACGAGAGTAAGACAGAAAGACATAATACGTGACGCAAAAGACAGTTAAATTTGACTGAATTTTTATTTTTAAGTTCGTTCAACAGTTGAAATGTTAAAGTAAAGTAAACCTGGTTATAAAATATATTGTTCTATAATAATTCAATAAAATACTTTGATCCTGCGGGTGAGGGCAAAACAAATTATGAAGGGTATGTGACATTTTCATGCAATTTTGCCTCGGGACTGATTTTGAGTGGACAATACGTAGATTTTTAATTGAACAAATGTGTTCAGTTGGTTAGGTGACGTGTGACGTGCACTCAACAACACAAGAGTAAACATGCTCACGGGCAAATATGAAGGCGGCATTCTCCCGTGTAAGACTTGAAACAAGATCTCCGTGTGCCTGCTCCTACAACCTACCACCCCTCTCCCCACCCCCTCCGCACCCCAACCCACACTATTTTCTCCCTGTGATGAACCACAGAGAGCGGACAGATTAAGTTATTCTTAGTTGTTATGTTGGATTTAAACAAGTGGCTCGTTGGTCTAGGGGTATGATTCTCGCTTAGGGTGCGAGAGGTCCCGGGTTCAAATCCCGGACGAGCCCTAAGTGTAATTTTTTTTTCCTTCTTCTACCAATGACCGAATTTCATCACACACAATAAACGATACATTGTCTGGAAGCAGAAAAAATGATTCAATAATCATTCAATAATCATTCTTTTTCCTATTTCCTAGACACAATGCAGAATAGGCGTATTTCGGTTAAATCAAAATCCAAGACTAAGAAACAGTTACAAATTATTATTTTAAACCTATAACAACAATGTTTGTCAGAACCCAGTCCTTGGGGATCAGCTTAGGATCATTCAACATCAGTAGGCAGTTGGCCGTCAGCTCTGTAGTCAGTTGATAAAACACACAGAATTCTTTTACTTTCTCTCTTTATTAGCTGTCTCCCACTTTTCTTTCTCAAATTTTCTCCCCCTCCCTTCCGTTTTACTTTTCTCTCAAAAATTATCTCCCTGTCTTTTCCCCACTTTTCTTGCTCATTCTCTTTCTCAAAATTTTCCAACGTTTTATGAAGAAAACTGATCTCCCTGTTGTTACTGAATTCTGAAGTAATCCATGCTACATTTGTTTTTATTATATTTAACAATGCGAACATAACATGTTTTTTTAAAAAAAAATTACCAGTTGAAATTAGTCAGATTATTTAACGCAGGGAAATCTTATCTTATCTGTTTACAGACGCTCCTTCTATACAGAAGATTATTGCGTCCTACGCGTATCTATGGTTTGTGTTTAGTCCTGCATTTTTATTAGAGATTTAAATGCTGATAAAGTGTTGGTTTTCCTGGATTCTTCAGGCAACCCATTCCACGCCCGAATTCCGGACGGGAAGAAGGAAAACTTGTATGTGTTTGTTCTTGCATACGGAATAAGAAAGGTGTTTTTATTCTTATGTCTATCTGAGGGTTGTATTAAGTTATCTTTGTGTTGTATTTCTAAATTAGAATTAATTGCTTTATGTATGATTACTACTTTGCTTTTGGTTATTCTATCCTCTAGTGTTTCAAGGTTTAATGATTTAACTAATGGTGTTATTCTTGTCAGTTTCGAATATTCTCCAGTAATGAATCTGGCAGCTCTTTTTTGAATTTGTTCTAGTTTATCAATGTTTTCTTTGGTGGATGGGTCCCATACAGAAGATGCATATTCTAGTACAGGTCTCACCAAAGTGAGGTAGCATTTTAGTTTTATATCTCTATTACATTTGGTAAATGTTTAGCATGTTTACTTAGTGAAGACAAAAAAAGTTCAATTGCCGTGTATTATACATTTCTAAATTAAATGCTTATACACAGGGATTATTTTCATATTTTAGCTACCAAAATTGTAAGTCTCCTTAGCCGATTATACTTTTTTTAAAATCGTTATATTTAAACGATTGTATAGCAACAATGCAAACTAACTTTTTTATAAAGACCAATAAATAAAGGTAAAAATGGATTTTTAAAAATCACGTTATTATAAGTGGACTAAAAAGAAGAAAATAATTTAAAACTTATAAGTTCAAGTAATTTAACTTAACATGACTAAAACTGCGGGGCGGGCGCTTATGAGGTTTAAACATATGCAGTTCATTCATTCTCTCACTTATAAATATACATCTCTCCTTTGCCTTCTAAATTATAAATCTACGTATATATATAGATCTCTCTTTTGCCTTATAAATTATAAATCTTTAATTTTTATACGAAAGTACTTGAACTTATCAGTTTTAAATTATTTTCTTCTTTTTAGTCCACTTATAAAAACGTAGTTTTTAAAAATTTATATTTACCTTAATTTATTTTACTCTTTTCAGTCTATGTGTAAAATCATAGAGTAAATATTACTTTTATTGTACATAAGAATATTCATTAAATACAAAATTGCCTACTTGGTTTCCATATGTCATGATTGTCAGGTCTAACCGCGTGGGGGTAAGGCATTTTAGACCCAACACAAACACAAACATATGGACAAACACCAACACTTATCAATTGAAAACACTACACTAATTCATATTAAGACTGCTTTCTTATTCAATTTTTCAATTTTCTTCAATGATTTAACTCCCCTTTTAAAAATCTTTTTTTTTACCTCTATTTATTTTTACCAAACACCTCATAAGCGCCGCCCAACGTTTTAATATCACGGGGATGAGGTCACGGGGTAAACTGAGTTGGCACGTGAATTAAATAGCAGACGGATAAGAGATGCTTATATTGAGATAAACTTAAAAATGCAATAATTTAATTACGGTACATTCAATTGATCTGAAATTTTGATACAATGCCTTGCCATCCAAGATCTATATGTGGTCAAATTTTGAGCACTCTAGGACCATCAGAAGAGTTTAATCTTACGTTAAAAATAATTAGAAGAATTGCGGACAGACAGAGCAAGTTAATAAAAATGTGGTAAAAAGACTTTCAACGGGGCCCGTCCGGGATTTGAACCCAGGACCTCTCGCACCCTAAGCGAGAATCATACCCCTAGGCCCTAGACCAACGGGCCACTGATAACGGCACGAGATAGACTATTGAAATTGAAAATATAAATAAATTCATATTAATATTTACTTAAATAGATAACAAACTCTCTATATTTATTATATTTAAATACCTAAATTCAGCGTCCTTTCATTCAATTATTTTATTAAAATAGATAATAATAATTTTATCGCAAATTTATACTAGAAACTGAGAAACTAAAGTCTAAAGTGTCTAAAGTATTGCATGTAATGTAGTAATTGTAGTGTAGTAATTGTAGTGTAGTAATTGTAGTGTAGTAATTGTAGTGTAGTAATTGTAGTGTAGTAATTGTAGTGTAGTAACTGTAGTGTAGTAATTGTAGTGTAGTAATTGTAGTGTAGTAATTGTAGTGTAGTAATTGTAGTGTAGTAATTGTAGTGTAGTAATTGTAGTGTAGTAATTGTAGTGTAGTAATTGTAGTGTAGTAATTGTAGTGTAGTAATTGTAGTGTAGTAATTGTAGTGTAGTAATTGTAGTGTAGTAATTGTAGTGTAGTAATTGTAGTGTAGTAATTGTAGTGTAGTAATTGTAGTGTAGTAATTGTAGTGTAGTAATTGTAGTGTAGTAATTGTAGTGTAGTAATTGTAGTGTAGTAATTGTAGTGTAGTAATTGTAGTGTAGTAACTGTAGTGTAGTAATTGTAGTGTAGTAATTGTAGTGTAGTAATTGTAGTGTAGTAATTGTAGTGTAGTAACTGTAGTGTAGTAACTGTAGTGTAGTAATTGTAGTGTAGTAATTGTAGTGTAGTAATTGTAGTGTAGTAATTGTAGTGTAGTAATTGTAGTGTAGTAATTGTAGTGTAGTAATTGTAGTGTAGTAATTGTAGTGTAGTAATTGTAGTGTAGTAACTGTAGTGTAGTAATTGTAGTGTAGTAATTGTAGTGTAGTAATTGTAGTGTAGTAATTGTAGTGTAGTAATTGTAGTGTAGTAATTGTAGTGTAGTAATTGTAGTGTAGTAATTGTAGTGTAGTAATTGTAGTGTAGTAATTGTAGTGTAGTAATTGTAGTGTAGTAATTGTAGTGTAGTAATTGTAGTGTAGTAATTGTAGTGTAGTAATTGTAGTGTAGTAATTGTAGTGTAGTAATTGTAGTGTAGTAATTGTAGTGTAGTAATTGTAGTGTAGTAATTGTAGTGTAGTAACTGTAGTGTAGTAATTGTAGTGTAGTAATTGTAGTGTAGTAATTGTAGTGTAGTAATTGTAGTGTAGTAACTGTAGTGTAGTAACTGTAGTGTAGTAATTGTAGTGTAGTAATTGTAGTGTAGTAATTGTAGTGTAGTAATTGTAGTGTAGTAATTGTAGTGTAGTAATTGTAGTGTTGTAATTGTAGTGTAGTAATTCTAGTGTAGTAATTGTAGTGTAGTAACTGTAGTGTAGTAATTGTAGTGTAGTAATTGTAGTGTAGTAATTGTAGTGTAGTAATTGTAGTGTAGTAACTGTAGTGTAGTAACTGTAGTGTAGTAATTGTAGTGTAGTAATTGTAGTGTAGTAACTGTAGTGTAGTAATTGTAGTGTAGTAACTGTAGTGTAGTAATTGTAGTGTAGTAATTGTAGTGTAGTAATTGTAGTGTAGTAATTGTAGGGTAGTAATTGTAGTGTAGTAATTGTAGTGTAGTAATTGTAGTGTAGTAACTGTAGTGTAGTAATTGTAGTGTAGTAATTGTAGTGTAGTAATTGTAGTGTAGTAATTGTAGTGTAGTAATTGTAGTGTAGTAATTGTAGTGTAGTAATTGTAGTGTAGTAATTGTAGTGTAGTAATTGTAGTGTAGTAATTGTAGTGTAGTAATTGTAGTGTAGTAATTGTAGTGTAGTAATTGTAGTGTAGTAATTGTAGTGTAGTAATTGTAGTGTAGTAATTGTAGTGTAGTAATTGTAGTGTAGTAATTGTAGTGTAGTAATTGTAGTGTAGTAATTGTAGTGTAGGCTGTTGTAGACATAAACATAAACAAGAAATAAGTTTACGCCCAGAGGCTTAACTACAGCGGCTTCGCATCGGGGCAGTTGCCTAGGGTAAGGAGGGCTAATGCTTCAATAATAAATTTATTCTGTATAATTTAGTACTTTCCCTATTTCTCAAGGGCGCCAAAAATGAATTAGCCAAGGGTGCGGAAAACCCAGTTACGCTTCTGCTAATGCCATATGCCTAAGCTTAAAACTCATACTTTTGAAAAATTAATCGTGAAATTCGATTAAAGCCAAAAATTGAAATTTATGGTGTCATAAGTAACATTTATTAAACGTACTTGTCGAAAATCGAAATAACACTGGAATGTCTTCTTCATATGACATCTTTTAACCAAGAACGCAAACAATCAAGTGTATTGACATGGTTCAAGTGATGAGCGGGTCTTAATGACAATATAATAATAATAATAATAATAATAACCATTGTAGCAATGTTCCCTTTAAGCAGCGCCGCTGCCCATATATTTTACAGACGCCACGCTTGAGTTTAGAATCACCACGCAGAAAATTCTGTAAAATTTTGCACAAAAAATGGACTTTGTGCAACTTGGCACACGAGTTTTTTTTTAAACTTTGCACACGAAACAACGAGCTAAGACTTAGAGGGAACATTGCATGGTAGGCAAACGATTTCTGTCAATGGAAACAACCTGTATCAACATTTTGAACAATCACCTTAGTGAATAGTTTAAAACAAAAATGTTCGTGTAGTCGTCCGGAAATTAGTTTATATTTATCGGCCAAAATATTTTACTTTTTGACTTCCAGTACATTTATAAGTGGTGGGTCGATTTATCGTTAAAAAAAATTTTTAATCGTTTAAAATTTTAACGATTAATCGAGAAATTAATCGTTAATTTCCGCAGCCCTACTTAAAATGCAAACATCTGACCGACGCAACGCAGCAGTTTAGATTTACAGCGCAGCAAATTTCATTAGTGTCTGTGTTAGTGCGTGACCCGTCAAAACGGCCCCGATAAAACTGCCCCTTTGTAACGGCCCTGGTCAAAATTGCCCCTGTGTAAAATTGTGCACAAAAAATAATTGCTGTGAAACTTTCTACCAAAGTTGGTTTTGTTTTTTTTTGTTTTGTTTTTTTTTGTATAAAGACACCGACCAACGAACCTCATATGGAACATTGCAACCGTCTTAGTGTTGACGAAAGTGAAAAAGTTTGTGCAGTTTGGCGAATTAGCGGCAAACGGAAAGTCTCTCAGCAGCGTACAAAAACACTCAAAGGCGATGGGTAGACTTTCAGCTCTGACGCAAGCGATGGAGTGATCTGAGAGAGCCACCTGTGGCCAAATTTCTAATAAAACAAACCCGTAATAAAAACAAACCCGTAAAAACAAAGTTCTTGACTGTAAATCCCTTATATATGAGACATAACTAACAGTATTGATTATTTTCAAACACGACAAACAATTTACAGACTGAATCTGTCTTAACGCGGTGGTCGAGTGGCAGCGCACTGGACTGTCGTACCGATGGTCACGGGTTCGAATCCGTGTGAAGGCAAGGGTTTGTTCCCGGGGCCTAGGGCGTCCCTGAGTCACCCCGCTCCGAATGGGTACCTAACTACATGTAGTTAGGCGGCTGGGTAATGCGTGGAACCCACAAAGCCGTGGCTTGTGATTGCTGCATCACTTGCCAACAGATCATCTGTCATGGTCTGTGGACGCAACTATCTTCTGCATAGAAGGAGCGTCTGTATAGATAAGATAAGATAAGATAAGATAACTTAACTTCGCTTCATAACCCTGGGGGGGGGGAGGGGGGAGGGGAAAAGTCTGGTCACCGATCGCTTGACCGAGCTCAGCGTGACACGCAAAATGTAAGCAAAAGCACGCCGGTACTTCGATGGGTCGCGTCAACGCGTCAACTCAAACTCTCACGTGGGGAAAAAAAACAATAACAAACAGTGAGTTTGAATTACATACGTTATATAAGGATAAACTAAAAAGGCATAAATTTAATTACGGTACGTTCGATCGATCTGAAATTTTGATACGATGCATTGTTAGGTGAGACGGGTCTGTGTGCCAAATTTCAGCTCGATCGGATCACGGGAAGTGGGTCATTTTTTACTTTTGTTTTTCCACCCGCCCAAGACAGAGAGACAGACAGAGAGAGAGAGAGATGACGACAGAGACGGCCGCGAAGTTAACATAAGGGATTTAAAAAGAGACATTCTAATTCTGAAGCGTTAAATGACCGTTTCACTACCCACAAGTGAATCTTGATCATTGGTTGCACAATTTTGTTGTTGTCAACATAGGCTGACGTCATTCTTGTGCCCACCAATGTCTAGAGAGATTTGAAGCTGCTTTGCCGACGTGAGCTAATGGCTCCAGTTTACCCAGTCGATGGAGAGATAGTGGAGTGAGGGTGGAGTGATGGTGGAGGGTGGAGTTATGGTGGAGTGATGGTAGAGTAATGGTAGAGTGACGGTGGAAAGATGGTGAAGTGATTGCTATATTAGAGAAGGGAATTTAAACACACACAAAAAGGAAAAAAAAACATACCTGTTTTTTCTAACAACAATTCAAGCCAGTTTTAAAATTTAGAATATTGGGTCTGAAAAAGGGGGAGGGGTGGGGTGAGAAGGGAGGCGGGGCTATTTGGCTTTGGTCAGTGGATGGCAAACGGCCAGGGATACATTTTTTTTTAAATTTAAAGATAGTTCTTTCATGGGATTTGGTATCCGCTGTTTACTTATATCATTTTGTTTAGAAATTTTATTATGAATCATCCTCTCTTAGAGATTTTTCCTTAACTTAAAAGGAGTAATATTATTAATTTCTTAAATAATTGTTCTATGATCTTATGTAATAATGTTTTATTAACAAAATGACTGGGCTCACTTTTTAACTGCGTTAATTACACTTTAGCGGTTTAAAAAGTTGGGCTCGTCCGGGAATTGAACCCGGGACCTCTCGCACCCGAAGCGAGAATCATACCCCTAGACCAACGAGCCGATGTATTACAAGGCAAAATAAATTGTAAAAAAATTGTGATAAAGTGTGACATAAATTTGCATACCGCGTTAAAATTGTTTTGTTTTACAGCCACTGCTAAACAAAGGAGAAGATAGGTGCCCCCCCCCCTTCCCACCCCCCCCCCGCACACACACAGGCAAACGACCGCTGTCACACATCTCGTTGTACCTGTGACAGCAGATGGTTGTCTGGTTTGTGGAAGGGAGAAAATAGTTGATTAGATTAAAGAAAAATTAATGTGGCGAATAATGCGTCATTCGGCTTTTGAATAAAAAAATGATCCATATTTTGAAACATTCGCCTTAAAGTTATTCGCACCAATTTTCGTCGTGTCACTGCCAATAATATTTAGCACTATAATGAAATAATCGGTTTTCTATGTGGGACTTTATCAGTCTTGTAATCAGCAAAAGCAATGTTGTTGTTGTTTTGTTGTTTTTAATGTTGCCTTAGAATAGCACTCAGAACATAGACTGTGTGTATTCCTTGTAATATTCCAGGAAAATAGTTGAAAGAGACTGCTTCCGGGTTAGGAAAACAAGGAGGTGATCCCCCGAAATATGGGTACGCCTGAAAAAAATAACCACCAATAAAAAATGGTATGAAATAATTCGTGCGTAACGGCTTTCATCCAAGGAAATAAAAAATCAAATTATAAATGAAAGAGGCAGCTGCGATTAACATAGGCGTTAACCACAAGGAATTAGAGCAAGAGCGAGACATAGATTCTTAACCACAATAGGAGACAGAGAGGTGGATGTGGAGCTAAGGGCCGGAGACAGATGTCAACGGGTGAATGAGAACACGGAGTTAATGTCATGTCAGATGTCAACAGGTGAAAGAGAACATGTGATTGTCATGTCAGATTTCAACGGGTGAATGAGAACACGGAGTTAATGTCATGTCAGATGTCAACAGGTGAAAGAGAACACGGAGTTAATGTCATGTCAGATGTCAACAGCTGAATGAGAACATGCCGTTAATGTCATGTGCTTGAATGATTTTTTTTTATTTCTCTAAGTTTATAATTACGGCGACTTTCTGATATTTGACGCTATTGTGGTCACCTCTACTAACATTTCTATAAACAGGATATTTTTTTATCGTGGATAATGCTCCGAATAAGTTTCTAATTCTGTCAGACATGCGCTGTCACAACTTGTGCAAACAATTGTCGTGGCATGATTGCATCATCACAACTTGTGCAAACAATGGCCAGGGTGTAGATTTCGTCATCACTACTCGTGCAAACAATAGTATGTTGTAGATAGCGTTGCGTAGATTTTTTAAAAAAAAACTCTTTTATCTGGCGAGTTCGCTTAGAGAAGTCCATGTGATCAGTCTCGCTGATAAAAATCATTTGCAGTGGTTGAGGTTACTTAGTATAATCCTCAAATGGGTAGGGGAAACATACATTCTTCTGTTTACCAGGCGTTCATACAGATTCACATCCTCACTGAATAAAGTAAGATTTTTGAGCCAAGAACACGCTATTTGTGCCATGTGCCTTTGGGAGAATAGTCGAAGGTATAAAGAAGGTATAATTAGCCTTACCGTTGTAAAGATCGAGGGTAACAATACGTTGGAACACGTCTCTACTTCATGCAATAAATGTATGTTTTCACTTTAATCTAGAAGACATCCCATAATTTCAATCTGAGTGCGTGATTTGTATTTAGGACCATAGGGCCATATGGTCATAGGGCCATATGGTCATAGGGCCATATGGTCATAGTGCCCTATGGTCATAGGGCCATATAATCCTGGGGCCATATGGTCATAGGGCCATATGGTCATAGGGCCTTATGGTCATAGGGCCAAATGGTCATATGGCCATATGGTCATAGGGCCATATGGTCATAGGGCCATATGGTCATAGGGCCATATGGTCATAGGGCCATATAGTCATAGGGCCATATTGATCATAGGGCCATATTGGTCATAGTGCCATATTGGTCATTGGCCATATGGTCATAGGGCCATATGGTCATAGGGCCATATGGTCATAGGGCCATAATGGTCATAGGGTCATATTGGTCATAGGGCCATATTGGTCATAGGGCCATATTGGTCATAGGGTCATAGGGCCATAGGGTCATAGGGTCATAGGGCCATGTGGTCATAGGGCCATAGGGTCATAGGGCCATATTGGTCATAGGGCCATATTGGTCATAGGGCCATAGGCTCATAGGGCCATATTGGTCATAGGGCCATAGGGTCATAGGGCCATATTGGTCATAGGGCCATATTGGTCATAGGGCCATATTGGTCATAGGGCCATATTGGTCATAGGGCCATATTGGTCATAGGGCCATAGGGTCATAGGGCCATATTGTCATAGGGCCATATTGGTCATAGGGCCATATTGGTCATAGGGCCAAATTGGTCATAGGGTCATAGGGTCATAGGGCCATATGGTCATATGGCCATATTGGTCATAGGGCCATATGGTCGTATGGTCATAGGGCCATATGGTCATTGGGCCATATGGTCATAGGGCCATATTGGTCATAGGGCCATATGGTCATAGGGCCATATGGTCATAAGGCCATAGGTTAAATTAGGTAGTCAATTTGTTCTGATTCTGATGGAATGTTGAATGTTGATAGCCACGGGCTACTAGAAATTCGTCCAGAACCCGTAGTGTTGACGTATGTCAAGTTCTAATTATACACACGTGAAATTGTTCACCGACAAAACGGCCCCGGACTAATAGATGGACTAAAAGTAAAATGTCCAATCAAATATTAAATTCGTATTTTTACTCACCTATTCAGTGTCGCGTTTTGCTAATAATAAACAATAATAATGACATCACAATAGTGAATTTAATAGCCATTACGCTCATTACCCGAAATGGTACCATTCGCGGCTGTTTATTGACAAGAAACAATATAATAACATCACAAGATATAATTTTACAATTTACCACTTTATTTAAGGGTGAAAATGTTAACGAAAGCTTAAAATGAAAAAAATAAAATAAATTTTTTGTTGAAAAATGTTAACAATTTGTCCGGGGCCGTTTTGACCGGGGCCGTTTTGACGGGTCACCACGTGAAATTGTTCAAAGCTTGGTGTACGTTCATAAGTAATCTAAGGATCGGTAACCGAAAGATGCACCACAACCACATAATGTATTTACCTTCCCCTACATCAATAGGTTATAATCGGATCACACGGATATTTAAATAGGGTTCATATGGTCAAAGACTCGTTTACATTGTCGTCATTGTAGTTAGTTTGTCGTGAGACGCTGTCTATACATAATAAAAAGTGAATTACAAGGGGGACAACTGGATAAAAAAATCGTCACTATAACAAAGCAGTTTAGTAAATTAAAAAATAATAATACAAATAAACCCAGTGACGCCCCAGTACACAAGTTTGTGGTTTAAACTGTTAACACAATCGCATGAAAAAAACAGGTAACATAAACTCTATAGATATTAAGAATTCAATTTTAAAATAATGAAAAATGAATTTTATTAGTGTAGTCGGACGTTCTCGTAAGTGTGTGGCCCGTTGGTCTAGGGGTATGATTCTCGCTTTGGGTGCGAGAGGTCCCGGGTTCAAATCCCGGACGGGCCCAAACTTTTTGAAAACATGACTTTTATACTCTTTATACTCTTTCAACCAAAGAAGATAAGTAATATATTAATACCAGCCGCGCCAAATACGATTATAAGATATCAACAACTGTCACATCACATAAACACAATTTTAAAATTAATATATATTTTGAATGTTATATCATAGAAAACAGATGCCACACGTTCACGACCAAACAACAGCTGCCGCGCCGTTGATAAGTTTATATTAATGTTAATCTTTAAATAAGGATTATTCTATATCAAACAACTGTCACGGAACACAATTTTAAAAGTTAAATATATAATATATCATAGAAAAAACACATGTCACATGCTCAAGTTCTTATAACAGCTGCCGTCTGCCGCGCTGTTTGTTAAGTTATATTAATTTTAATGTTTGAGCAGATGCTGGTAACATATTCTATATATTATAAAGCAATAACTTTCACATTCATTGCAGTTAACACATTAATTCACAAGCACTAACACGTGTGAGGGAGCATTCAAACAAAAACACGATATCTCTATCTCTCTATCACGCACACTTTACTTAAAATATGTTAGCTGTTGACTGTAGATGAAGCTATTAAAATTAAACCTAAAGGAGAAGAACAAGTTATTGTAATGCACCAACACAAATATCATTACAGATTTATTAAATTAATTGTGTCCTAGCCTCTATGATATCAAGTATAATAAATATATTACTTTCGTTAAAGTTGAAAGAAAAATTCTATGTACAATGTTGGTTGAGAAGGAATATACTAAATTTAAAAGAAATTATAATAAGTCCAAAGCAAAAAATGGGCCCGTCCGGGATTTGAACCCGGGACCTCTCGCACCCAAAGCGAGAATCATACCCCTAGACCAACGGGCCACATATAAATAGAGGTTCATACACTATCATTGATTTAACACTGTCATAACTTTGCCACTTGTCAGGTGCAACATCCCACATATACGAATCATTCCCAGTATAACTATTGATTTTCTTCAAGCAAACAATGAATGCAGATGTGGAGTGTAGTAGATAGAGACACGTCTATAATTAAGTCTCGACACTTCAAGGTAGTGGTGACACTGCTCATCTCTTCTAATCTAGGCAGGGATAGAGGCCTACTAACTGATAGTATAGGAATTAAATTATATTTTACTTAGACTTATATCTATTATATGATGTTACAAAATTAAATAATACTGAATAAAGGTAAACTAATGAATGTCTCTGACACACCTTTGTTCAATGAATGAATTCTTATTAAAACAGGGTTTGTATAGTATCGGACGAGGCGCCACTTGGGTTGGTGTCCCCCAGTGCGGTAGGGTCATGCTGTCACACCCTCACGCCTCACAACCAACCCCATAGACAGGGCCGATAGACTCTCTGAGTCTGCCAGGGCCGATAGACCTCCCCGAGTCTGCCAGGGCCGATAGACCTCCTCCGAGTCTGCCAGCAGAATGTTACATTTTAGTGTCAGCCCTTAGGATAGTGTTCGGTCCGCAAACTAACGCCGAGTGAGTGACGCCTCTGTTTAAAGGCCTTATAAGAAGTCACAGAACAACATCGTTTTAACGTCTGAGTCGTCTTGTTAGACCTATACAAACATTTATTCATCTAAAGTCTTGTTATAGTCTAAACGGTTCTAACCAATATTTGACACCTTTGTTAGTGGTTTAACTCTTAAATGTACACTGTTTTAACAGGAGTGACCGTTCCGTAATTTATTACAATAATTATAATGAAATGTTTGGCTGAATATTCTTAACTTTATTCAAGATTATTGCGTCACACGCTCACACACTCCCCCCCCTCCCCCACAAATGTTCTCATTGCCATCATTTACTTGGTTTTTTCAACGAATCCAAATCATATTTTTGTTTGTGGCTGAAGTTATCCCAAAATAACGTCAAGCACTTACAGCAGAGTTTCTCGTGCAGCGCTGCATGACGACAGAATGTGACGTGTTGTGTTAAAAGGGCAGATGCTTGCAAATTTAAACCCTATGTTTCAGATTTTTTTTAATAAAATAAATGTATAATTATGCAATATCTCCTGTTCGGTCAGCTACATAGCTTTTGGTTTACGTTTCGGGACGCTGAGCGATTCAAGGCGATTGAGCTCGACAGCCCTGCCCCGGGCCATAACACGACATCTCTTTGTAGTGATGTTAATCTGCCCAGCCCCCCCCCCTTCCCTGACTGTCTTCAAAACAAGGAGCAGATTAAAATGATATTTATTGTTCTCTCTCGCTCTCTGTCTCTCTCTGTCTCACCCTGTCACTCTTTCTGTCGCTCTCTCACGGTCTCTCTTTTTCTCTCTCTGCTTCTCTCCCCCCCTTCTCTCTCTATTTTATTTAAAGGCAATATTCCTTTATATTGCTAAGAATGCAGAATAATTTTGTTGTACCATACAGAACGCTTCATAAACATCGCGTTCAGCACGCGAAATGTCGACTTCCTGTGGCCACCATCTTGGATAGACCTAGCACCAACTTGAAACCACCTCCTTGCAGGAACAGCCCTGTTTGGTCCAAGCAGCAGCTCGCCATCACAAGATCAAACAGATCATACAGATCAAGTAGCAAACATGCCGCATCCCTGGCAGACAGATTGTGATCCCTTTAACCTCACCAGCACCGGTTACCTGGGCAGAAAGAGAGAAGAAATGCTGGTCAACGAGACCATACTTAACAAGGTGAACATTTCTTTAGTTGACTTGTTCTAAAACTATTTACTAGATATAGACGGGTATCTTACCGTACTCAACCAAGTAAACATTTTAAGTTTACAAGTTCTTAAATTAGTTTTAGATATATACGGGTATGATTTTGAGCAACATTGCAGATACAGATACAGATACTAGATTGGGCTACCTTGACGTTGAACGGTGTGTTAGGGCTGTCGTAACGTGATTCTCGGTTATAATGTGTGGTGGTTGTCGTAACGTGAATCGCGGTTATAATTTTGTCTATTATATAACATAAATAAATTTAATTAATTGAGATCAAAACACATAAGATTTGCTTTTAAAATTATAAACATTAATCCATATTGATTCCTTTACAACTAGTGGTCGTTAGTAATCAACTTAAATGATAATTAATGAATTGATATTGTTGCACTGATGTATTGTTAGCTGATTTAAAAATGAACTTTTCTTAATAACCCCCCCCCCACCCCTTTACCCCCCAAAAAAGATATTACTTCCAAATTTTTCCATATTATAATTGGCGGTGTTCTTTTGTTTTTTAAGTTTTTTTGTGGTTATAGAAATTCTTTGTTAGCACAATAATCTGAAGCAATTTAATGTGAAACAGTCATGTTGTTACACAGTCATGTTGTTACACAGTCATGTTGTTAAACAGTCATGTTGCTACACAGTCATGTTGTTACACAGTCATGTTGTTACACAGTCATGTTGTTAAACAGTCATGTTTTTAAACATTTATGTTGTTACACAGTCATGTTGTTAAACAGTCATGTTGTTAAACAGTCATGTTGTTACACAGTCATGTTGTTACACATTCATGTTGTTACACAGTCATGTTGTTAAACAATCATGTTGTTAAACAGTCATATTGTTACACAGTCATGTTGTTAAACAGTCATGCTGTTACTCACTTGGTTTAACGGTTTAACCCCAGCCAGTGTGAGTATATGGTCATCTGCCAGAACAGCTGTTGGGTATTTTTGTGACGATTGAGATTTTTGTTATTAATTCTCTTTACATAGTGGGCAAGATTAGATTTGTGAAAGGAAAAAAAGTATGTGTAAAAGA
Source organism: Ampullaceana balthica (assembly GCA_944989445.1). Lineage (NCBI taxonomy): Eukaryota > Metazoa > Mollusca > Gastropoda > Lymnaeidae > Ampullaceana > Ampullaceana balthica. The sequence continues at coordinate 24,237 of CALYLW010001726.1, read as the reverse complement.
ATATTTAAATCATTTTTGTTTCTAAAACTAATTTAAGGCACTTAAAAGAAGGAAAATGTATGCGTAAAATGTCAAAATACAATTATTTATGCAAATGAAAGCTGCATTGGTGGGAATTATGGCAATGTTTGATAATACGTGTTTCAGATTAAAGATTAAATGGGAAAAGAGGGGAGGGTGGAGGATCATTCTTTTATTTCTTTTATATATTTTTTTTCAAAATTGTGAAAATTCAATTTTTTATGGAGATTTTTTTTTAGGGCTTACATTTCAATTTAAATCAAAATATTATTAAATCCATATTCCGCACGAAGTGTGAGCTAAAAAAAAAGTACTTTACCACCCGTTGTTGTTCAATGAATTAAATTGTTTGCGTATTTTTGTTTTCTTGTCATGTACCACAGAGCAAGATTGGAAAAGCCAAGCTGAGAGGCAGGAGCGTGCCCAGAAATATTTGCTTCGGTGACACTCTATTTGATCCTTGGACCGCCGCCCATGGTTAGTCTTAGCCTCTACAGTCGACTAACTTTTTTTTTAAATGGAAAGTCAACGGTAACAATAACAATAATAACACAATATTGAAACTGTACTGCGATAAAGAAAATTAAGTCAACATACCATTTTTACTTTTGTTAGTCATACAATGATGTCTAATAATCATAGATTATAATCATTAAGCGTGAAGATAGTATGCAGAGGCATCACTAGAGGGGCGGGGGTGCGGGCCGCACCGGGTGACTCCACATCAAGGGGTGACGCCAACATGTAAAAATTTCTGTGTCTTCCAGTTACTTGGCACTGGCAGACTCGAAGGAGGTGTATGGCGTAAGTCGTGGGGGGGATAGGGGGGGGTGACACCATGATCTACCGCACTGAGTGGACACCAACCCTAGTGACGCCCCTGTGTGGTAAGTCGTGAGGGGGTGACACCATGATCTACCACACTGAGTGGACACCAACCCTAGTGACATCTCTAATTTAGTATGTCTTCATCAAAATCAACCATGCACCATGTAAACATGACAAATAAGTGACTAACTTCTCAACAGCGCTCCTCCCTTCTCCTCCACCTTTGTGTGTTTAGCTCTCACAGGTTGGTCCGGCCACCTGCCCACCAGGAAGGAGATGACCGGTCAGGTGGAGGAAATTAAAATCGACTACCCGCAGATGAACCGGGTCAGTATAGTTATTTTAATTTACCGTGGTCGCGAGAGAGAATGCGTGGGCGGGTTTTACAGTCTACGTAGCTAAAACTTTAACTTTTTTTAAAACGCAATTTCCTTTGGGAATTGCGTTTATACATTTGAAATGTCTGTGCACTGTCTGAGCTTGCACATACAACTCTTCCTGAACCATGCCTGATAGAGGGTTCGGGTCTTGTTTAATGGCACGTACATGCTCAGCGATGCGGCACAGAGTAACCTCCCCGTCTCACTGATGTACTTCAAATTACAGCGTTTACACACAATGGTGTAGACCACATTGCGGCTGGTACAAAGATAGCCATTCCTAATCTTGAACACCCCTAATTGGTGAGACGGGGAGGTTACTCTCGTGCCGCATCGCTGAGCATGTACGTGCCATTAAACAAGACAAACAATGTCCTGTCTCCCGACACTTCAATGGACGTGACCACATGGGCGTGGATGACATGTCTGTCACCGCCTTGGTTTCCTGTACAAACACACCCGGCCGGGTCAGTCTGGAGAATAGACTAATCCATGAGTATGGGACTCTTACACCACACGGGATCAACGTTGTGTTCGCACTGACAAGCTGATTGATTGGCCACACCCACCCTATCCTTTCCTATATAAGCTCTTACTTTTCTCTCCTTACTTTATCCCTACTTGATTGCTTGGATTTCACCGCAGCTAAGTGTTTTTTATTATTATTTCGTGTTATTCGTTTCATGTGTCCGTTATTTGTCCGTTGAGGAAGGCTCTTTGCCGAAACGTTCGCTGTTGTGTTACGTCTTGTCAGGCCTACTAATACCCTGTTTTTATATTATAAATTTACCTCTTGGTGTGATGTAGCGTGAGGGGATATGACGTCAAAGAGAAAATGTGCCACAGTGAGCAATTGATAGCAATTGTTTTGTTTAGTTTGAAATGACTTTTAATGTAATCTAGAATGATTTCCCTTGAGTAAAAAAATCGGAAATTCTTTGTTGGAAATTGCGTTTAAATACTCATTTCAGTTTTTATTACTTCTTTTTAAATTGTTCCTTTTTTAGGGCTGCGGAAATTAACGATTAATTTCTCGATTAATCGTTAAAAAAATTTAACGATTTAAAAAATGTTAACGATTAATCGACCCACCACATATAAATGTACTGGAAGTCAAAAAGTAAAATATTTCGGCCGATAAACATTAAATAATTTCAGGAGGATTACACGAGCATTTTGGTTTTAAACTATTGACTGACGTGAATGTTAAAAATGTTGATAAAGGTTATTGTGTCCATTGAGACAAATCGTTTGCCTACCATGCAATGTTCCATCTAAGTCTAAGCTTCGTTGGTCCGTGTGCAAAGTTAAACAAAAGCTCGTGTGCAAATTTTCAGAACGTCCATTTTTGTGCAATATTCTACTAAATTTGCTGCGCGGTGATTTTAAACTCGTGCTGCTTAAAGGGAACATTGCTACCATGGTTCTAACACTTCGCTTACATATCACCTGCAAACCAAACATCCACTACAGTATCATAAGCTTCATCTGATACAATCTAAAGCTATATTGTTCAGCTCCGCTGGTTACATTGTCAATAAGACCCGCTCATCACTTGAATCAAATAATGTCAATACACTTGTCTGTTTGCGTTGTTGGTCAAAAGATGTCATAGGAAGAAGACATTCCAGTATTATTTCGATTTTCGACAAGTACGTTTAATAAATATTACTTATGACACCATAAATTTCAATTTTGGCTTTAATCGAAACTATCGATTAATTAATCGTTAATTTTTCAAAAGTTAACGATTAAATTTAAATTAATCGTTAACAGCCCTACTTTTTTTTATATTTTAAATTGAATAAAGTGTGTGTGGGGGTGGGGGTGTATCAGCGTCACGAGAGCAGGATGCCATTAGGGCTGGCCGACTCCGAAGTGACGTATTTCTGAGTGCTAACCAGACCAAGAAAGTTGTATTGGGATAATTTAAGAGACAGGTCAAAATCCAAAATCAGGCTATATCTACATTTAGTTTTATAGATGTTATTCAACAAGAAATTGTGCCATTCTGTGCTAATTGAGAGTGTCTGGAGTTCCTTACGCTTACAGTCTGTTTTTAAAAACAAATATTTTATGAGATCTTGTTAAAGATATTCTGTGAAATACCTGGAGGTGGCCGTCCATAAGTGAAGTCCTGCACTTAGGGAGGAGGGGGGTCAACCATTTGTGACAAAGTGTGACGAGGGGGGGAGTGTTTAAGAAAGTGACGTCACATCAAAACGCGCATCTTAAATAAAAGTTGCACATCAATATTTGCTTGTTTACTATTTATTTAATGACGTTTTACAAGGGCTTTACGCGTGTTACGATATTAGCGTGCAGCCTTATTACACTAAATACATACTCAAATGACAAAAAAGTGATTTGAAACATGCTCATTTTCAAATAGAAAAATGGCTTTTATGGGGGGGGGGACAGCAAAGCTTTAGGAGGTCTTACGTTTTTTGACGAGAGGGGACAGCAAAGCTTTAGGAGGTCTTACGTTTTGTGACGAGGGGGGACAGCAAAGCTTTAGGAGGTCTTACGTTTTGTGACGAGAAGGGACAGCAAAGCTTTAGGAGGTCTTACGTTTTGTGACGAGGGGGGACAGCAAAGCTTTAGGAGGTCTTACGTTTTGTGACGAGAAGGGACAGCAAAGCTTTAGGAGGTCTTACGTTTTGTGACGAGGGGGGACAGCAAAGCTTTAGGAGGTCTTACGTTTTGTGACGAGGGGGGACAGCAAAGCTTTAGGGGGTCTAACGTTTTGTGACGAGGGGGGACAGCAAAGCTATAGGAGGTCTTACATTTTGTGACGAGGGGGGACAGCAAAGCTTTAGGGGGGTCTAACGTTTTGTGACGAGGGGGGACGGGGTGAAAACTCGGCCGAAATCGCGGGACGTCATTTATGGGCGGCACCTTGGTGGTATAGAACCCATACGACTAAACGATTTTTAAAATAGTAACTCGCATAGCAAAAGGATAACGAATGTAGTATATTAAGTGGTATTCATTTTAAAATAAGTGCCCGGCATATTATTATTTCATTGTTTCTTTTTTCTGTGCTTTTAAAGTATTAATTTCTTCCGTTATGCTGGTAAAGACACGGTGTAGTGTTTGTATCAGATAGTCAAAAGTGTTTGTTGTTTATGTCGGGCTGGTAATGCTGTCACATGTTTGTGCCAGATTGGTAAAGCGGTCATTTGTTTATGCCCAGCTGTTAAAGCGGCCATTTATGTCAGGCTGTCAATGCTGTCATTTGTTTATGTCCGGCTGGTTAAGCGGTCATTTCTTTAAGTCTGGCAGGTAAAGCGGTCATTTGTTTATGTCAGACTATTATTGCGGTCATTTGTTTATGTCCGGATGGTAAAGCGGTCATTTGTTTATGTCAGGCTGTTAATATAATCATTTGTTTTAGTCTGACTGGTAAAGCGAACATGCGTTTATGTGTGGCTGATAAAGCGGTCATTTGTTTGTGACTGTATTATAGTTTAACTAACGTTCCTTTTTTGTACCAGGGTGCGATCACTTCCGGTGTGATCACGGCCAAAGATTCACGCATTTTCCGAAAAACTCACTTCCGACAGTACGCCCCTGCTGTTCTGGAAGGAAAGAGGCTGTCCAAGAAAATTGAGAGGCCGCCGCCCAAAAAACTGGACCCCAACACAGTTTACGGCAAGGTTGAGGCGTATGTAACTTTCTTGTGATAGTCTGTCCCCTTTAGTGTCAGTGGTGTAAGGGCGCCGGCCTGTGACGGTTCACAAGGGCGCCGCTAAAGCTCTAATTTTTAATTTTTTTATTTAAATAAAGGGTGCCAAAAATAAATTAGCCAAGGGCGTCAGAAAACCAAGTTACGCCTCTGTTTAGTGTGTCCGTAATGAGCTGTATGTATTCATTTTTTATTATGGAATTATATAATTTATGTTGATTTGTAAGTACTTTTCCCCCGGAATAAACACATATCTCCGTTAAATCCATTGACGTTGTGATGTAGGGGGGCCGGGGGGGGGCGACTCCCCCGGCTGCACTTTGCTAGGAGCGGCAAATTCCTAGTCGTTGATTAGTTTCTATTATTGAAAATTTTATAAGAAAGTGGCGCTTTTTCTTGAAATAAAAAGAAAAGTCAAATAATAAATTAATAAAAGAAAGAAAGGAACTATCCTAAAGTATGTGAACGTTTCCACTGCCAAATCTTCAATTTCATTATTGCATTATAAATTCTGTTGATACTGGAGCTGCTGTACCGGAAAACCAGGGGCTTAACTAGTATGAGAACGTGACACTGATGTGGAGGTAGTTAGTTGATTCTTCAAATTTGACCGTCTCTCCTGTTGTAAAAGCAAATTACTGTACCCTATCAATTTGAAACATGAGCCAATCGAATGCTTGGATTTCTTAAATAATTTTACTCCTACCAGCCGAGACCCGCCCTTGAGTGACATCATTAGACACAAGTTCCAAGACGATTGGATACTGAACAACAAACTACAAACCAAGGTCAGTCAATCAATCCTTAGTTAATACCTTCTCGCTGACTACTGGGCTTTTTGTCAAGACCCTAACCCAAAAGTAACTAGATACGCCCCGCGGCATAGCATACGCCGCAGACTTGCTCATGGACAGTGCAAAGATACGTACTGTATACAAATTGGTTTTTAATATGTATAACTTGTTTAAAACTTGGTGTTTTATATGTATTGGTACACAACTTGGTGTTTTATATGTACTGGTACACAACTTGGTGTTTTATATGTACTGGTACACAATTTGGTGTTTTATATGTACTGGTACACAACTTGGTGTTTTATATGTACTGGATACACAACTTGATGTTTTATATGTACTGGTACACAATTTGGTGTTTTATATGTACTGGATACACAACTTGATGTTTTATATGTACTGGATACACAACTTGGTGTTTTATATGTACTGGTACACAACTTGATGTTTTATATGTACTGGTAAACAAGTTTGTGTTTTAAATGTACTGGTACACAACTTGGTGTTTTATATGTACTGGTACACAATTTGGTATTTTATATGCACTGGTACACAATTTGGTGTTTTATATGTACTGGTACACAACTTGATGTTTTATATGTACTGGTACACAATTTGGTGTTTTATATGTACTGGTACACAACTTGATGTTTTATATGTACTGGTACACAACTTGATGTTTTATATGTACTGGTACACAACTTGATGTTTTATATGTACTGGTACACAACTTGGTGTTTTATATGTACTGGATACACAAATTGATGTTTTATATGTACTGGTACACAAGTTGGTGTTTTATATGCACTGGTACACAATTTGGTGTTTTATATGTACTGGTACACAACTTGATGTTTTATATGTACTGGTACACAATTTGTTATTTTATATGTACTGGTACACAACTTGATGTTTTATATGTACTGGTACACAACTTGATGTTTTATATGTACTGGTACACAACTTGATGTTTTTTATGTACTGGTACACAATTTGGTGTTTTATATGTACTGGTACACAATTTGGTGTTTTATATGTACTGGTACACAATTTGGTGTTTTATATGTACTGCTACACAATTTGGTGTTTTATATGTACTGGATACACAACTTGGTGTTTTATATGTACTGGTACACACGCTGGTGTTTATATGTACTGGTACACTAGTTGGTGTTTTATATGTACTGGTACACAAGTTTGTTGTTTTATATGTACTGGTACACACGCTGGTGTTTATATGTACCGGTACACTAGTTGGTGTTTTATATGTACTGGTACACAATTTTGTGTTAAGTCTGTACACAAGTTGGTGTTTAGTGTGTACACAAGTTGGTGTTTTATATGTACTGGTACACAAGTTTGTTGTTTTATATGTACTGGTACACACGCTGGTGTTTATATGTAATGGTACACACGTTTGTTCTTTTACATGTACTGGTACACAAGTTGATGTTTTATATGTACTGGTACAAAAGTTGGTGTTTTATATGTAATGGTACACAAGTTTGTGGTTTTTATATGTACCGGTACACAAGTTGGTGTTTTATATGTACTGGTAAACAAGTTGGTGTTTTATATGTACTGGTACACAAGTTGGTGTTTTATATGTACTGGTGCACAAGTTGGTGTTTTATATGTACTGGATACACAAGTTAGTGTTTTATATGTACCGGTGCACTAGTTGGTGTTTCATATGTACAGGTACACAAGTTGGTGTTTTATATGTACCGGTACACAAGTTGGTGTTAAGTCTGTACACAAGTTGTTGTTTAGTGTGTACACAAGTTGGTGTTTAGTCTGTACACAAGTTGGTGTTTAGTCTGTACTGTACACAAGTAGGTGTTTAGTCGGTACTGTACACAAGTTGGTGTTTAGTGTGTACTGTACACAAGTTTATGTTTGTGTGTACTGTATACAAGTTTGTGTTTAGTGTGTACTGTACACAAGTTGGTGTTTAGTGAGTACTGTACACAAGTTGGTGTTTAGTGTGTACTGTACACAAGTTGGTTTTTAGTGTGTACCGGGGCACAAGTTGGTGTTTAGTCTGTACACAAGTTGGTGTTTAGTGTGTACTGTACACAAGTTGGTGTATAGTCTGTACTGTACACAAGTTGGTGTTTAGTCTTTACACAAATTGGTGTTTAGTGTGTACTGTACACAAGTTGGTGTTTAGTGTGTACTGTACACAAGTTGGTGTTTAGTGTGTACTGTACACAAGTTGGTGTTTAGTGGGTACTGTACACAAGTTGTTTAGTGTGTACTGCAAACAAGTTGATTTTTAGTCTGTACTGTACACAAGTTGGTGTTTAGTGTGTACGGTATACAAGTTGGTGTTTAGTGTGTACGGTATACAAGTTGGTGTTTAGTGTGTACTGTACACAAGTTGGTGTTTAGTGTGTACTGTACACAAGTTGGTGTTTAGTGTGTACTGTACACAAGTTGGTTTTTAGTGTGTACGGTATACAAGTTGGTTTTTAGTCTGTACTGTACACAATTTGGTGTTTAGTGTGTACGGTATACAAGTTGGTGTTTAGTGTGTACGGTATACAAGTTGGTGTTTAGTGTGTACTGTACACAAGTTGGTGTTTAGTGTGTACTGTACACAAGTTGGTGTTTAGTGTGTACTGTACACAAGTTGGTTTTTAGTGTGTACGGTATACAAGTTGGTTTTTAGTCTGTACTGTACACAATTTGGTGTTTAGTGTGTACGGTATACAAGTTGGTGTTTAGTGTGTACGGTATACAAGTTGGTGTTTAGTGTGTACTGTACACAAGTTGGTGTTTAGTGTGTACTGTACACAAGTTGGTGTTTAGTGTGTACTGTACACAAGTTGGTTTTTATTGTGTACGGTATACAAGTTGGTGTTTAGTGTGTACGGTACACAAGTTGGTTTTTTGTGTGTACGGTATACAAGTTGGTGTTTAGTGTGTACGGTATACAAGTTGGTGTTTAGTGTGTACGGTATACAATTTGGTGTTTAGTGTGTACTGTATACAAGTTGGTGTTTAGTGTGTACTGTACACAAGCTGTTGACGTCTTCTCCAGACAACGCTCATGAACAAAAGTTTTGACATCAAGTGGTCAAGATGGGCCCAGACACGTGCGTCTCTGCTGCGATCTGTCATGGTTCCGGTTGACTGCCCGTCACAGCCGTGGAGACTCGAACAATTTGTCAGCAAGGCAAGTTGTTCTCTTTACTCTAATCAAAACTCTGGCAGATAATTTATTGTAAATAGATGATTTGGAATTAATGACTTTCAAACAATTGATCTTTTTTTAAAAACATTAAATAAGATGGCTTTGGAAATTTAAAATTCAGTTAAATATTTTTTAAACAAATCCGAACATGCTGTAGAGAGGATTTTAAAAACGTTGTTAAACAGATCACGCACAAAGATTACATAAAATATAATCAAGTAATTTATAACGCATCCAAACTTGAAGCTCGGTTTCCCTCACATACAATGATCTCATAACTTTCCCATCGACGTGACCATGACGAACTGTGTGACCATCACGTCATTTGCCCGTATCAAATCTTGTAGCGAAATTAAACGAACGGTTTATAATAATTATTTTGGGCCGTTCGTAAAAAAAAAGTAAAGTCTTTTCCTTCTAATCTAACGTGATGTAAACGGTTCAAAACAAAGAAAATCATTTTTCATGAATAATGTTTTAAAAAAATTTCTTTGAGGTTTCTGATCAATTCGGATTTTAAATTTAAGAGTAATGGTTATATTGTTCTGTTTTGTCTTTTTGTTCATTTTCATATTCTTTGATTACCAGTTGTTGTTGTTGTTTTGTTGTTGTTGTTGTTTTTGTTTTAAATATTTTGGAGAGGTTGGGGTGGCTACATTTTAAACTCACCATGTTGGAAATTTTGCATTTATAAGGGTTTATCCAGCTTAGAGCTAAAAAGTACTTCCGTCAAAAAATGTTCATTTTGAAGTATAATCAAGTTCCAATATATATTTACGTCTATGAGAGATCAGCTTTTTTACTTTCTGAACGTATCAAAACATTGGACCAGTTACATTTTTGTTTCAAATATAGACTTGGTCAGAGGCGGCACTAGCGCTGGTGTCACCCAGTGCGGTTGCTCATGGTGTCACCTCCTACCGACCTACTCCATAGACCTCCATTGTGCCAAATAACGGGAACATAAAGAGTTTTACTCATTGGTGTCACCCCTTGTGATATGTGTCACACACACGATGGCCCTCACCCCCTCCCTAGTGACGCCCTTGAGACTTGGCTTAATGAAATGTGAATAAGTTTACACAGTTTAGATTCATTTGACAAAAATGTGACCCAGGTACTTTTATTACAAACTATATATTTTTTTAAAATACGATGTGCAGTGAAGAATAAAATGATTTGCTTTCTCCCTCCTCCCAGGCCAAACCTCATCTGTCAACCTTCAGGTCACAGAAGGAGCTGGAGGACGCAGGAAGGCCGACTCTTTCGAGAGGGCCGGTCGTAATGGGTGAGACAGGTCAGGGCATCACGAGGCTCGTGCACGATCACGTGGCCTTCCCTCCCATCGACCAGAAGGAATGTGTTGTCTTCAAAGTTCAGTAGTACGGGGAGTAAAACTCGTGGTTTGGTGGAATAATGACCAGCGTCCAGTCGGGGAAATGTTGGGCAGTGTACTCCAGGTAGCCTCCTCGGGGATCAGTGGCCAGGGCATTGGAGAAGTTGAGCGTGTAAAGAAGAAAGAGTTGTCTCTCCCCTCAGTTTGAGTTCTTCACTCGTCGGTTCTTAGAAAGTGCCTTCAAGGGGGTCGTAGTTTTATCCATCGATTCGATCTTAAAACGTTGTTGAATGTGCGCCTAGCGGTACACATTGTACACGTCAATGAATAATTTAAAATAATTATGTGTAATAATTGTTAATTCGGCCTACAGAAAAATTAATTAAATAAAGGAACCTTAAAATTCAATAAATATACACACACATCACTGAGACGATCAGAAATGCACACACTGCAAACATTCAATAAATAACATGGGCACAAATAAGTGAACACTTGAACATCCTAATCTAATTCGGAGAATATTTACATTGCAATAAATGAAATGTATCAGTAAATTGCTTTTGGTTTGATTCATCAACTTTTAAAAAAAATAACTTATTTGTTTGTTGATGTGCCTTTGTTTATTTTGTCCTGAAACTCTGGACAATTGACTCTATTAACATATACAGCATCACTAGACCATACGTGTCTGCATAAAATATGGCTGCAAAGATTTGAAGTACTCCCCACTGACCCCACACACATATCCCCCTAACACACAGAATTTAAAAAAAAATTGCGGCATTAACTCTTGAACATCCAATCTATTCCAAGCCACTGTGTTTCTAAGAGAAACAAAATGCCTTGAAATGCAGGTTTATCTTTATAAGTAACATAATCTCTAAATTGGTTCTAATCCCAATTTGGTACGACAGGTCAAAAAAATAATAACCACCATCTACGTCGCGACAAAACCGCCGATTTATTACAAAAATAACTTAATTATCGCAAAACTGAAGCTCATCCGTTATATTTACGGTAGATATCTAGTATTTGATTATATATAAATTTTTTTTGTTACTAAAAATACAGCCAATTATGTTAAAAATAGTAGTCCCTTAATTATTGAGTTATTTAAACAAATGTCTGAAATGTCTACCCATGGTTGTTTGAAAAACAAAGACAGACATGAGGAATTGATTTTTGGTGTACACTGGGAAAAGTGATAATCACACTTTCGCATTTCTATCCTATTCCTATACAATAAAAATTATCAAAGAATTTCTATACTCTATACCAGGCGTCGGCAATTTTTTTTGAGTGAGAGAGCCATAAACACCACATATTTTGAAAAGGAATTCTGTGAGAGCCATACATTAATGTTTAAAACTAAAAATTCAACTAAATGTGTGCATTTTGTGTCAGGGGTCGTCCATAAAGGACGTCACGCGATTTAGGCCGATTTTCACCCCCGCCCCTCCCACCTGCTAATCAATCATGAGTATTTCTTACAATAATGCGACTTATGGTGCTGCAGGCTTTTGCTGATGGCTTTGTAGTCTGGTTGATACGTTGGGGAGTTAAGTTATAGCTTCATGCAGACATGGAGACTTTTTTTTGCAATTAATATGTAGATCAAATGAGTCTGAAGAAACTTTATTTTTTAATAATTGAACATTTGTCTGCGAGCAAGATGGAGCCATCAATAGAGCAACATCTGGCTCATGAGCCATGGTTTCCCGACATCTGCTCTATACCCTGCCGAAGATAGAAAAGAATAGCAAAGTTTAAATTTATTATATTTAAGGCACAAGACAATAAATCCAATGTTTCAAGGGTCTGCCGCCATTAAGTGAAATCAAATTTTAGGATCATACACAAAACTACTTGCCCAAACACAACAAATTCAAAATAATTTAGAAAACATCGTTTCCTCCCGATGGATCCCACTCCCATCCGCCCTGGGATCCTATTCCCCGTTGGGGACCTACTCGGATGTACCATTACTCACTTCTACTTTTTCCTTCTCAGGGCTTTGGAGTTATAGAATGCAAGCCGAAATTGGGTCCCGGCCCCTCGTTTTCCAAATAGCCGTTACAAGAATACGTGGACTTGTTTAATACATGTTGCATTATTTTAAAGGCTCAGATCGTGTCAGTCTCCCAACAGTATCAACAAATTACCAATAATAATTCATAATCGTTCCGGACAATTTAAGGCTATTGAACTAACGGTGAGACGATCCCCATCAAATCGGACGCAAACTTAAGGTTAAATTGGCCGATGTAGGCTGAAAGATTCAGTAATGGAGAATATTCAAAATTGTTAAGAATATCACCTTTAGTTAAATCATGAAACATTGAAACACTAGAGGTTTTAATTTTTGAATATATTTAATATAAGTTTGGAAAAAAACAGTTGTTAACATATTGCTATTGTCATGCTTGGGAAATCCATAAATTAAAAAAAATAGGGTCATTATGGCCTACAAAATCAATGTTACTTTGACCTATAAAAGGCATAATCCAACACTAAAAAGTGGTAAGTCTAATGTTAGAGATAAATAACGTAGTCATAGAAACACACTTAATGTATTTGTCCTGCTACTTAACGCAACCGGCATGGCGGATAATTGACTTAACTCAGGAACAAAATAAAAGCATGACTTCAAACAAGGTCTTTAGCAAAAGTTAACCGTTAACAAATAATTAACAAAGTTGTATAGAACCCCCCGCCCACATCAATCTTTTCGTTTCTTTTTTATTGCAAATTTGAATTCAGTATTTAAAAAATACAATTTAAATTTAAAACAACACAAGCTAACTGCATGACATTTTCATCACTTAAAGTATATTTTTCTTTAAAATGTTTATATATTAGACAATATATAGTATAATAAAATCATTTAATTATAAATAAACTAGCAGGCAGACCCGTCAGCTTTCACGATCTCAGTAAAACATCATAAGGTAAATCTTTAAGATATACGAAAAAAAGACATTTGAAGCCCCAAGTTCCCGAAAAAATGGACATTAGAAGTTCAGAGCCCTTTGTTGTTATAATAGGGGTTATCAATTTTATGTATACAAAGTTGGTTAAAGATACATTTATTTACTCAGATGCTAACGCATAAACTATTTTTAAATATACCTCATATAACAAAAACTACATTAAGGGCCACAGGGCCCATTTAGTGCAAGTTACAAAGTTTCAAAAACACCCGTTTATTATCAATCAATTTCATATGTTATATATTTAATCTATATTCTCAAAATCTTAATAATCCTTGAATGAAGAATACATTTGTAAACGTTTATGAAAAACGGTCATTTTGGCCCCTTAGCCGCCGAAGAGAATGGACATAAGGAAAATATGCCCTAAATAATAGTATTTCAATATTGGCTACCAGTGTAACATCCACATGTTAATCTAATCTATATCTATCTATACTACGCTCCTTATCTATGCAGAAGATAATTGCGCTCACAGGAACATTGACGGATGATCTGTTGGCAAGTGATTGCACGCGTTCTCAGGCCATGGCTTTGGGGTCTCACGAATTACCCAGCGCCTAACATATGCGTTAGTTTACCCATTCGACTGGGTGACACAGGGACGCCCTATGGAACAATCCTGCTCCCCCCCCCACATGGAGAAGCCAGTCGAGCGTCGCTGCCACTGACCACCGTTCACCGGATTAAGATCCATCAAATTAACCTAATAGCTAACGCTTAAACTAATTTTCATATGCTAAATAAGAGAAAAAAATCACTATTTTGGGTCCCCGGCCCCATGAGCGTTAACTTTTTGGGGGGGGGGGGTGGTGTGTGGGGGGGGGGGGGGGGGAATCCATAATACCAGTCCGTTAGCGTAACTCAAAAGTCACCAGAAATAACTCAAAAGTTTCATAGGCGATCGGCGGCTAAACGGATGAATGTTTAGTCACTATAAAGGAACAAACATACAAACATACATCATACATACAATCATATATATATATATATATATATATATATATAAATATATATAGATATATATATATATATATATATATATATACTATATATATATAGATACTATATAGATATTATATATATCTATATATATCATATATATAATTATCCCGATATGTTTGTTTTATTAGTTAATATTAGAGTTATTATTATATTATTAAATTATTATTAATATTATTGCGTTTAATTTTTCGAAAGTTTGAAATGGAACCAACATTAGCATTTCCGGTAATCCAGTTTCATAGTCTCCAAATGTTTCGCTGATACTATCTACTTAACTTCCTGGGTAAAATTTGTTTTGTCTCTAGACATTAAAATATCAAATTAGTGAAGTTAACAAAAAGGATCTATCTGCATCAGCAGTATAATCTGATATATTAATATCTACCCAACTCATTTCTGTGTGGAATGGGGTTTTGTCATAGGTAATAAGTTGGCTTATAACTATATTATACATATTAGTAACTTTAGTTGTTAGTGTTTACAGTATACGTAACGTGAATTAGAACTAGTATTAGACATTAATAAGACTTTGCCTTATATTATTATACGACTTATTACTCCAATTATAAAGTAGTAAGTAATATAGGGTCTGATTAGACTTAGTGTAGTATAGTATTAGTTATTGTAGTACTATTGAGTATTCAGTAATTATTAATATCTTATATTATAATATATAGTCTTAGTTACTAACAATTATTTAGACCCGTGGTTCCCTAAGTGGTCCTGAACGACCCATGTCCCTGGTACATTCAGGGGGTCCATGTGAAAATTAAAATGATTGTCCCTGTAACAGCGTCAGGCAGGGGTCGCGAAAAGTATTAATAATATAAAAACTAATAGAAACAGAACAATTTTTAATAATGTGTAAATTAAATAAATAATAAATAAATAGTATTTTGTTCAACTGATTAAATGTCTAACTTAGAGGTAGCTATCAGTCATGAGTACACGTGTTTGGTTTTACCTATAGAAAAGGTAGTAGAACTGAGTTATTTCTACAACTATAAACAATCAAAGTACTTGGTTTGTTGAAAGGTCTAACTTGATGCATAAGAAAAGCGGAATTCCGCAAAGTAGGTCAGCAAATACAAGTTTTAACTTGAATCTACAGGGTTGCAAGGCAGGGTAGTTTTTCGATGTGCCAGAAGTTATATTTATCTAAATTGATATCCTATCAAATATTTTTTTCATAGTGCTTTACTTAGCATTCCAATGAAACTGTTAATATATTAACAGTGGTTTGTTACCATAGATAAGATAAGAGAATGATTGAGCCCAGGGCTGGATTTAGACTTCATAGAGCACTAAGCTAGTGGAATAAAGGGCCTTTTGAAGTCCAATATTTCTATGTCAGTGCCAAATCTGGAAAAAAGTTTCAGGGACCTCCAAGATGGCGAAGCCCTAAGCTATAGCATGTGCAGGCAATCCCACTGAGTGAGCCGAAAAACAATGCCGACAATACAGTGTTGTTGAATATTTGAAGTATGGCTAAATGTATTGGAAACAGATACGAAAGTGAGAAACATTATACCTGAATTAAAAGATTAGTTCTAGTAAAGAATACCCTAGACTTTCTGGCATACTTAAAACAAGCTGGCAAAGGAATGTAATGTATTAGAACATTGAGTACCAACAACAACATCCATGATTATTGCCCAAAAAACTTAGTGGACATTTGTGTATGGGAACACAAGATAAGTCAATAGAGGTCAGTTAATAAAATCAGATAGTAATGCCTCAAGGCAGAGATTGTTATATTCACGCATTGTGCTGGACAAGAAGAAGCCTAAATCGATTTACTTATTCACACATAAGTCCGTTGGTATATCAACAAGTGCTTATTTAAAGCGGAGTGAATAGCTCTCTCATTGATTCAGTGTGTCGAATTCCATTGGAAAACAAAGACAATGATTTGTCGACACAGTCTTAACTCATGACATAGTCCTACATAAACGATTATATATACCACTAGAAACTAATTTGATACTACAAGAAACAAGTAAAGCAATTATAATTACAATCAAAAGCATACTAACTCGTGTTTGTTGCAACACTGTCTTATATTCTTGAACAAACAAACTTAGAAACATGCGAATAGTTCTCAGTTTCAAATCATTTGAAATTGGAAAAATGAGATAACGATTTGCTGGCCTACCGTCAAACATAACAGTTCTCTCATCGCAGGACCACACTCAACCAAAGATGTTAAGACATTCTTTCTGACTGGATATATCTGACATGGTGTTTAACCCTTTTAGTCCGGTTCTACTAGCACAGAACCAAACTACAGATGAATCCAATACTAATACTGAGGAGCAGACATATTGACAGTGAGGAACTTAACCAATGTTATGAACAAGGAGAACTACAATGTCTGGTTACAACCAAAACTCAGATCTCAATTACATCTTTGCATTTTAGGGCCAATGTAGAGCCCAATAATAGTCCAGCATTACGAGTTATTGTATCAGAATTTGTTGTACTGGCTTTTACTGTCTGTTCCATTGGGTAGAACAACGATCGTGCCCGCGTGAACCTCAACATAAAAATCAAAACCGATAAGAAATTTGTGCCGTTGAGATTATACGGTTGGCTACATCAAAACATTTGAGTCTGTCATAGACATACACTCATGAAAATCGCATAACGTTTATTCCGAGATATAAATTTTTTCCAAATTTATTTTAAACAAAGTTTACAATTTCAAATAAATACTTCAACACAATGTTTGCTTTTTTGGATTTGTAATTTATTTGTACTATCATTAATGTATTTTTTTTCACGGACGTGGTTCAAAAAAGTTTGAACCACTGATTTAGACTACATCCCAGCCATAACAAATTTATGGCCCTCTGATCCCATTCCACTCCACTATTGGTTGAGTCATTAGATCTCTTACTCCCAACAGTAACTAATATAAGTTAATGAAAGTCTAAAATCAGGCACCTTTCCTTCATTACTGTAAATCTGCTATTATAAAACCCTGCTGTAAAAAAACAGGGTTAGACCAAAACAATTTAAACAACTATACGACCTGTGTCTAATATTTCATTTTTGTCGAAAGTCATTGAAAAACTAGTCTTAAAACAACTTTTTTGCTTATCTAAATGACCACACTCTTCTAAGTCCTAATCAGTACGGCCTACAGACCTTCTCACAGCACAGAGACCACCCTGTTAAAGGTAACAAATGACCTCCTACTCGCACTGGACAGTGGGAAATTTCTATATTGGTCCTCTTAGATCTTAGTGCAGCCTTTGACACTGTCGACCATCAAACACTGCTGAAAACCCTGCAAAATTATTTTGGAATTTCTGGCTCAGTTCTGGCTTGGTTTCAATCATACTTATCTAACAGATCACAGGTAGTATCAGTAGATGGCTGTATCTCTCACAAAGCTGACTTGCTTTATGGTGTGCTCAGGGCTCTGTTTTGGGTCCGGTACTTTTTGTGCTGTATACAAGGCCACTACTTCTACTGCTCGAAAAGCATTCAGTTAAAAGCCAATCATTTGCAGATGATACTCAGCTATATACTCACACTGATCCCTCTAATATGGACTCCGCTGTCCAATTGATGCAAGAGTGCATTGGTGAGGTAAAGTCTTGGATGACGTTCAGCAAACTCAAGCTGAATGATGACAAGACTGAAGCACTTCTATTTTGCAACAATAAATCACGCAGTACTTTGTCTCTTCCGAAGTCAATTCACGTAGCCAGTTCGGATATTCTGTTCACAACATCGACTAGGAATCTTGGCTACATTATTTCTGACAACATGTCTATTAACAACTTCATCAATCACATCTGTCGCTCTGCCTACACTGCCATTCGTCAGATCAGCTCAATCCGTCATTACTTAACAGTTTAGTGCAACAAAAACTCTAGTCTGTGCTCTTGTACTAGCTCGTATGGATTACTGCAATTCTCTTCTGTCAGGTGCGCCAAAACAATGCATTGAAAAACTACAGAAAGTTCAAAATTCAGCTGCCAGACTGGTGCTCAAGGCAAAAAAACATGACCATGTTACTCCACTTCTTCACTCACTTCATTGGCTGCCTATACAAGCCCGTATTGATTACAAACTGGCCGTTCTCTGTCACAACTTCTTTTCGGACTCATGCCCATCGTATCTTACTGAACTTTTGTCGGTCTACTCACCCACTCGCCAGCTACGATCTTCTGCAGACACACGCGTTCTCTCTGTTCCTACGACACGCACCAAAACATTTGGTGAAAGGTCGTTCTCTTTTTGTGCAGCCAAACAATGGAATTCTCTACCATTACACATACGTAGTATTCAAACAACCAAGTCCTTCAAGACTGCACTTAAGACACATCTTTTCAAAATTTATTTTCAAAATTAATGAAACAACATTTCTTGTAAATGATTAACGTAAGCTAAATGTTTAATTACTGTAACTTTTTGTGTTTGGTATGATATGAAAGTTAATTTATAATACTTATAGGTATGATATTTCTTTCAAGTAAAGCGCTGTGAGCCCAGGTCCATACTGGGATACAGCGCTATATAAATAATCATTTATTTATAATATTAATACCAATTAATGTTGATGATCTAGAGACTTTGCTACACCGTTACACACCCAGTCCCGCCAGATCATTTTATGTTATATATTCAATATTGCACGTTGCAGATAAAAAATATTATTGGAGCACTCGGACTTCAAACTAAAGGAGCTGGAAAGACAGAAAAGAGACAATGTATGGATAAAGTCTTCACACAGCCAACAGATTTATAGCTTCAGAATCTTTAAGAAAACATTCTCACTTAATTTTGTACTGTATTACATTAGACATGAGACTTAGATATATTCTTTTACACTCGTAGTAGTACTGTATGTAATACTTAATAGGACTTAGATGACAACCTGTCAGTGGTCAGTCATTTGTGCATCACTCATTAGTGTTTTTAGTTTTCTAAATATTATTCAGTATTTAATATCAGTTACCAGATGTCAGATTCAGTAATAGATGTATTTAATATTAGCCTCAGCTAGACTTATGATGCTGGGAGTACGGTGAGTCCCTAAGTTTTAGTCTTAGCCTTAACATTAATCCATTTGTTTATAGCTCTCCTAAGTGTATCCCTCAGTTTAGTCTTGCACTTAACATTAATCATTTTTTTACCCTGCCTAAGTCTATCCTAAGTTTAGTCGTGTCTTGATCAATAATCATTTTTTAGCCCTGCCTAAGTCTATCCCTACGTTTTAGTCACTTCGCCGTTTGATCATTATCATGATTAGCCTGCCTCACGTCTAACCCTAAGTTTTCAGACTTGCCTTATCATGTAATCATTATTTAGCCAGCCTAAGTCTATCCCTAAGTTTTTAGTCTTGTCTTATCATTAATCATTTTTAGCCTGCCCTAAGTCTATCCCTAATTTTTAGGTCTTGCTTATCATTATTCAATTTTAGCCTGCCTAAGTCTATCCCATAAGTTTAGTTATTTCAAATCATTAATCATTTTTTTAAAAAGAAAAAAAAAAAAACAAAAAAAGAAGAAAAAAAAAAAAAAAAAAAAAAAAAAAAAAAAAAAAAGAAAAAAAGAAAAGGAAAAAACAAAAAAAAAAAAAAAAAAAACTACCCCGTTACCCGAACCCCCCACCCCCCCCCCCCCCCACCCTCCCCGCCCCCACCCCCCCCCCCCCCCTCACCCCCCCAACCCCTCCCCCCCCCCCCCCCCTCCCCCACCCCCCCCCCCCCCCCCCCGCCCCTCCCCCTCCCCCCCCGCCCCCCACCCCCCCCCCCCTCCCCCACACCCCCCCCCCCCCCCCCACCCCACCCCCCCCCCCCTCCCCCCCCCCCCCCCCCCCCCCCCCCCCCCCCCCCCCCCCCCCCCCCCCCCCCCCCCCCCCTCCCCCCCCCCTCACCCCCCCCCCCCCCCCCCCCACCCCCCCCCACCCCCCCCCCCCCCACCCACACCCCCCCACACCACCACACCCCCCCCCCCACCACCCCCACACCCCCACCCCCACACCACACCCCCACCCCCCCACCCCCCCACCACCCCCACCACACCCTCACACACACACCTCTCCACAACACTCTCAACACTCACATCCCCAACACACACACCACCCACCCCACCCCACTCACCTCTCACCCCACCCACTCACACACACACTCTACCCCCACCCCCCCCCCCTCACCCGCCCCCGCCCCCCCCCCCCCATCCCCTCCCCCCCCCCCACCCCCCCCCCCCACCCCCCCCGCCCCCCCCCTGCCCCCTCCTACCCACCCCCCCCCCCCCACCCCCCCACCCCGCCACCCTCCCCCCCCCCCTTCTCCACGTCCGCCCCCCCCGCCCCCCCCCACCCACCCCCCCCCCTCCCCCCCACTCCCCCCCCCCGCCCCCCCCCCCCTCCCCCCACCCCCCCACCCCTCTCCGCCCCCCTCCGCCCCCCCCCCTCCTCCCCCCCCCCTCCCCCCCCCTCCTCCCCCCCCCCCCACCCCCTCCCTCCCCCCCTACCCCCCCCCCACCCATCCCCCCCCCCCCTCCCCCCCCTACCCCCCCACCATCCCCCCACCCGCCCCCCCTCCCCCCCCCCCTCCCACCCACCATCTCCCCTCACCCCCCCTCACCCCCCTCCCCTCGCCCCCCTCCCCCCCCTCCCTTCCCCCTCCCACCCACTGCCCACCCCCCCTCTCCACCCCCCTCCCGCCCCGTTCCCCCCCCCCCCCTCCCCCCTGACCCCCGCCCCCCCACACCACGCTCCCCCCCCCCGACTCCCCCCCCCCCCCCACCCCCCGCCCCCCCCCCACCCACCCCCTCTCACGCCCCCTCCCCCCCCACCCCTGCCACCACTCCCCCACCCCCCCCCGCACCCCCCTCCTCACACCCCCCCCCCACCCCCCACCCCCCCCCCGCCCCCCCCCCACCCCCCCCCGCCCCCCCTCCACCCCCCCCCCCCCTCTCCCCACTCCCCTCTCCCCACCACACCTCCGCCCCCTCCACCTCCTCCCCCCCCCACCCCCCCTCCCAGCCCCTCCCCCCCGACCCCTCCCACCTCCCCCCCCTCCACCCGGCCCCCACCCCTCCCCCGATCCCCCCGCCCCTTCCCTCCCCCCCCACCCCCCCCCCCCCCTCCCCACCCCCACCCCCCCCTCCCCCCCTCCCCCCCTCCCGCCCCTACTCCCCCCCCTCTCCCGCCCCCCCATCCCCCCTCCCCCCCCCCCCCCGCCCCATCCCCCACACCCTCCCCCCCGCCCCCCCCCCCCCTACTATCCCCACCCCCCCCGCCACCCCTCCTCCCCCCCCCCTCTCCACCCATCCCCCCCCCCTCCCGCCCCCATCCCGCCCCGCCCCCATCCCCCCCCCCCCCACCTCTCCCTACCCCGCCATCCCCCCACCCCTCCGACCCCACTTCTCCCTCCCGCCCCTCCCCCCCCCCCCTGCCCCCTCACCCCCCCGTTCCCCCCCCCCACCCCCCGCCCCCCCCCACCCCCGCGCTCCTCCCCCCCTCCCCCCCCCCCCCACCCCCCCACCCCCCCCCTCCCGCCCCCCCCCCCCCTACCACACGCACCCCCCCCCCCCGCCCCCCCCCCCCCCCCCCCCCTCCCCGCCCCTCCCCTCCCGCTTACCCCCCCCCCACCCCGCCCCCATCCTTTCCCTCCCTGCACCCCCCCCCGCCCCCCTCCTCTCCCCACGCTCCCCACGCCCCCCCCTCTCCACCCCACCCCCTTGCCCCCCCCCCCCCCTTCCCCGCCCCCCCCCCACCCCCCCCCTTCCATCCTCCCACCCCCCCCCCACATCCCCATCCCCCGCCCCCCCACCCCCCCCCCCCACCCCGCCTCTACCCCCCCTCCCCCTCCACCCCTCACCCCCCCCCCCCGTCCCGCTCCCCCGCTCCCCCCCCCCCCCCCCCCCCCCCGCCCCCCCTCTCGCACTCCCCCCCTCCACCCCCCAGCCTTCCCCCCCGCCCCCCCCCCCCCCCCCCCACTCACCCCCCCCCCCCCGTCCCCCCCCCCCACCCCCCCCCCCCCACCCCCCCACCCCTACCCCCCCGCTACCCACCCCCCCGCCCCCACCTCCCCACCCCCCGCCCCCCGCACCCCCCATCCCCCACCTCCCCCCCCTCTCCCCCCCTCCCCCCCCTACCCTCCGCCCCCACCCTCCCGTACCCCTCCCCCCTCCCCCTGCCACCCCCCGACCCCCCCTCCCCCGCCGCCACCCCCCTCCAACCCCGTCCCCCCCCCTTCTCCCCCCCGTCACCCCCTCCCCCTCCCCCCCCACCCTCCCCCCCACCCCAACTCCTCTCACTCCCCCCTCCCCCCCCCCCCCCACCCCTGCCCGCCCCCCCCTGCCCCATCACCCCCCCCCCCACCCCCTCACCCCATCCCCGGCCCCTCCCCCTCCCCACCTACCCCCCCTCAACTCCCCCCCCACCCCCCGTCCCCCCCCCCCCCTGAGCGCCCCCCCGCCCCCCCCCCCCCTCCCATCACCCCCCCCCCTGCCCAACCCCCCCCCTTCCCCCCCTACTCACACCCCACCCTCACCAGGCCCCCCCCCCCCACTTCCCCCCCCCCCCCCCCCTCCCCCTCAACGCCCCCCCCCCACCCTGCCACCACCCCCCGCCCCCCCCTCCCCCCCCACGCCACCCCCTCCCCCCCCGGCACCTCTCCCCCCCGCCCCCTCCAGCCCCTATCCCACCCCCCCCTCCCCTCCCCCCTCTCCCCCCCCCCTCACCCCCACCACCCCGACCCCCTCCCGCCAACCCCCGCCCCCCCCCCTTCCCCCCCCCCCCCTCCCCCCCCCCCCCCCCCCCCCTCCCACCCCCCGGCGCCCCTCTCACCCCCACACGTCCCCCCACCCTCCCCCCCCCCCGGCCCACCTCCCCGCACTCTCCCCGCCACCCCCCCCTACCACCCCATCCCCCCCGCCCCCCCCCCGTCCTCCCCCACCCGCCTCCCCCCCCCCGTCCCGTCACCCCCCCCTGCCCACCCTCTCTCCCCACCTCGACCCCCCGCCCCAGCCCTCGCCCCCCCGTCCCGCTCCCCCCACCCCCCTCCCCCCCCCCCTCCCCTCCCGGCCCCGCCTCCCCCCCCCCCGCCCCCCCCACCCCCCACTCCCCCCCCCCCCACCCACCCCCCTCCTCCCCTCCCCACCCCCCCCTCCCCCACCCTGCCCCCCCCATCCCAGCCCCCTCTCCTCCGCCTCCCCCCCCCCCCCACCCTCCACCCCCCCAGCCCTGCCCCACCCCCCCCCCTCCCCCCCCCACCCCCCCACTCCCCCTACCCCCCCCCCCTCACCATCCCCCCCCCCCACCCCCCGCCCCCCCCTCCCCCACTCCGCCCTCCGTCCGCCCGCCTTACCCCCCCCCCCCCCGCTCCGCCCCGCCCCCCTCCACCCCCTCCCTCCCCCCCCCCCCAGGCCCCACCCCCTCCCCCCCCCCTCCCCCCCCCTCCCCCCCCCCCCCTCACCCCTCCCCCCCCCGCCCCTCTCCCCCCCCCCCACCCCCCCCTCTCCCCCCCCCCCTCAGCCCCCCCCTCCCCCCCCCCCCCGCCTTCTCCCCCCCCCCCCCCCCCTCCGTCACCCCCTCCCGCCCCTCCCCCCGCCCCCCCCCGCACGTCCGACACCCCCCCGTTCCACCCTCCGCCCCCTCACCCACCCCCACCCCTCCCACCCCCCTCGCCCCCCCCCCCCTCCCGCCCCCCCCCCTGGCCCCCCCCCCCCCCCACCACCCGCCCCTCCAGCCCCCCCCCCTCCGTGCCCAAACTCTCCTCTCTTCCCGCCCTCACACTACGCCCACGCGCGCCTCGCCCCTCGCCCGCGGCGCTCCCCGCCCTCTCTCCCCTCGCCCGCTTCTCGCGCGCTACTCCCCGGCCACTGCACCTTCCCTCTCCCACTCTCTCACGCTTGCACGCCTCACTTCACCCTAATCACCCCTCCCCTGCGCCCGCGCTCCCCATCACGCGGCCCCACCCCGCACATTCTCTCGTCCACGCGCGCGCGTCCTCTCTCGCTCCCCGCC
>CALYLW010001725.1:90000-99941 GCA_944989445.1 Ampullaceana balthica | reverse complement strand
TGCAGCTCAAATTTTCTGGTTTAATTGGGGTGTTGGTACTTTTCTGTAAATAAGTGGGTTTTAATTGAATTTTGGGCACGAGGCTCTTAATAGGTTTGCCACCACTGTTATAGACAGTCACACATAAAAATAATAAAAACACGATCTGTATCCGGCCTAGAACCAAATTTCCTCGGTTCAACCAAAACCAAGACTGACAGAAAAAAATAACCCAGCTGAGTCCTCTCCCCATTGACTGATGGCTGCTAAGTAAAAATGACAATTATTAATTACATATGTAGAAATGTAGAGTGTAAATGAAAGTAAAACTGAATAAGGAAATCTGACGAGCAACAAGAGCGTAAATCACTGTCAAAGTTATTAACAAGTTTGCTTTGTAAAAATATATCTGCACCACACCTGTCAGGGTCCATCGGGACACCAAGCCGTTTCTAAACAGTCCCTATAATAAACGTGTCGTTATGTCTTCCCCAGGTCTGCATGAACCTACGTGATAAGGGCTTGAAGTCCGAGTGGATAGATGACCAGATGGCGCCGTACGCCTTCGGAGGAGACCAGTGGGCAGGATATGAGGACAGGAGGAGCGTTGCCTTAAAGGTCAGTGACCAAAGCCTTTCTGTTTGACCGATTTTAAGAGAGTAGTTAACATTGAAACAAGTTGTTAAGGACTTGTTATATTTACTTCTTCTTTATCCTACTGGCCCACGATTAATGAGTTGATTATTCTGATGTCTACGTATTTTGAGGGGGTTCGCGATGTTTCTGTGATATTAGAGAGGCTATTTTACTGATCGCAAGTGCTACTCAGCAAGGGAATCTGGAACAAGAGTTTGGAGGGTTGGAGAAAATAGACATGGATGAACCAAGTGTTCTAGCATCAACTGTTGGGCGCTTGTTTTGGTCACTGATTGATTCGAGCTGGAACGATCGTGACGAAAAGCTCAGTCGAAAATCTTACGTCAATCTTTGTTACGCGGAGTATTGCAAAATAAGGTGTTTTAAGGATGATGTTTTTATTTGTGATTTCCATTAAATGTTCTGGCACTGACCGGGCTTAGGATAAAGGGTCTCAGGAACCATAACTCAATTATGGGACTCACTTTTCCCCACCTCTCTATTTCCTGACTCCAGGCCAACAACATTTTGAGACGTGGTTTGGCCGGTGCCTTCGTCTGGTCTGTTGAGATGGACGACTTCAGCAACACGTGCGGGGATGGACAGTACCCTCTGTTGTCTACCATCACTGACGTCATTGGGGACTCATTGGTGAGCTAACGAATCTATTTATAGACTATTGACTTACGTCCAGACTGTCTTAGATATTCTCGTCATGCCTGGGTCCTAGCGTATTGAACCTAATTCTCCATAACATAAATATATAGAGCATACAAAAAGCTCTGCCTCTTTCGCAAGGCTACACAATAATAATTACTCACCCAGAAACACATATATACAAACCTCTGGAAACATTAATCTCATCCCTTACAACCAATGTTGTTTTCATTTGCACATTATCTCTGTAATAAACGCAAGTCCCATAATAAACTAAGAATCTGATACACACAGCAATCTTATACACACACCAATCTTATACAGACAACAATCTTATACACACAACAATCTCGTACGCACAACAATCTCATACACACAGCAACCTTATACACACACCAATCTAATAAACACACCAATCTTATACGTACACAACAATCTTATACACACAACAATCTTATACACACAACAATCTTATACATACAACACTCTGATACACACAAAAATATTATGCACACAAAAGTTCCTTAGACAATATTCGTATTCAGAGGAGACGCATAACAGAACGCCAATCAGAAATATCGTTTCTAATGCAGTAACGTCAAATTGGGATACAAATTATTGCATCTTTTATAAAAGTTACACAAGAATAAACTCGTGGGAGATGCTGATCTTCTATCGAGCGCCTCCCCAGCCGGCGGATAGGGGAAAGCCCACCAGATATGGAGGGTACCGGGAAATAAAATACCCGGGGTGGACCAAAATCAGCCCTACTGCCTTGTAGGAAGTGGAGGGATCCACAAAGGCTAGGGACCTAGCCCGAACAAAGGCAGCTAACCATTAAGCTGTGAGGGGCAACCCCCCAAGTGGTTGTGCGCAAGGCCAACAACCCTGCCGTGTAAAAAATCATAGTTACAAAAACACCGAAAAGAACATTTCAGTCCTGGGAGAGGATGGATTCCTTGAGGAGGAAAATATGACGCCTAATAGTGAAAGCCAAAACCTGGAAGCTATTAGGCCGACAACCATCATCTCTACCAGGACTACCACCATCATTGGACCTTGGAATGTCCGCACCATGTACGAGGCTGGTAAAGCTGCACAAATAGCCGCTGAGATGAGGAGCTATAAGCTCACCATTCTGGGAATTAGTGAAGCAAGATGGATTGGATGGGGATAGAAGACATTAATCTCAGGAGAGATGGGGATATTTTCGGGACACGAAGAAGACGATGCCCCACATACCCTGGGTGTTGCTATGATGCTATCAAGGGCAGCACAAGGAGCGCTCGTTGGATGGGAGGCCCATGGACCTAGAAGTCTTTTAGCAACCTTTCGAACAAAGAAATTAGCATCAACCTAGATGTTATACAATGCTACGCACCAACTAATGAAAGTGATGAAGGAGACAAAGAAGAATTCTACAATAGAGTAATGACCATAGTCCAGGGTCGCCCCCCCACGGAGGAACATCGTCATCCTCATGGGAGACTTTAATGCCAAGATCGACAATAGCAACACAGTGTACGAAGAGGTTATGGGACAGCAAGGGATAGGCGAGATGAACGACAATGGTGAGAGGTTTGCGGACCTATGTGCCACAGCAGACCTGGTCATAGGGGGGAGCATTTTCCAGCACAAGAGGATTCACAAAGCCACATGGGTCTCACCGGACATGAGAACGATGAACCAAATAGACCATGTATGTATTTGTAAAAAATTCAGGCAATCTCTCCAAGACGTACGTGTTAAGAGGGGAGCTGATGTTGCCTCAGATCACCATCTTATTGTGGCCAGGTTGAAATTAAAACTAAAGAGACATTATACCGAGCAAACAGCATACAGGACTCGGTATAATACCTCCCTCCTGAAGGACCAAGCCAAAAAGGAAGAATTATAAATATCACTATTCAATAAGTTACAAGTCCTACAAGAAATACTTGAAGATGAAACCACCGAAGGAAAGTGGCAAAGCATGAAAAGAACAGTCCAGTCACATGCCAAGAAGTGCTAGGAAAAAGGAAACAGGCACACAAAGAATGGATGACAGCAGGTACGCTGAGTAAAATGGAAGAAAGGAAAAGAAAGAAATCAGAAGTGAATAACAGCCGCAACCGAGCACAGAAAAACAAGTCCCAGAAGGAGTATGCAGATGCAAATAAGGAAGTTAAGAAAAGCATCAAGTGGGACAAGAAGGAATTTGTTGATAAACTTGCTAAAGAAGCAGAGGATGCAGCTCACAAGGGGAACATGAGGGAACTGTCTGATACCATTAAGACGCTGTCAGGGACATTTAGCAAGGTAGAGAGACCAGTGAAGGACAAAATGGGAAACACCATACCAAGTGAGGAGCAACATAGAGGGAGATGGAAGGAGCATTTTGAAGAGCTCTTAAACAGGACTGAACCAAGGAATCCACCTGATATCCAACCAGCCGATAATAACCTGCTAATTGACTGTAATAGTCCCACCAAAGAAGAGATTAGCAGGGCCATTAAACAACTCAGAAATGGAAAGGCTGCGGGACCTGATGGCATCCCAGCAGAGGCACTGAAGGCGAACTTGAAAACCAGTGTGGGAATGCTACACCCTCTGTTTATGAAGATATGGGAAGAGGAGCAAGTTCCTTCCGATTGGAAAGAGGGATACCTTATCAAGATCCCAAAGAAGGGGGTAACTTAAGCTCCTGCTCGAACTACAGAGGGATCACCCTGCTGTCCATCCCAGGAAAGGTTTTCAACCGTGTACTACTTAACAGGATGAAAAACGCTGTAGACCCTCTGTTGCGGGACGAACAAGCTGGCTTTCGCACCAACAGATCCTGCACGGACCAGATAGCGACACTGCGCATCATTCTAGAGCAGTCACTAGAGTGGAACTCGCCGCTCTATGTCAACTTTGTTGACTATGAAAAAGCCTTCGACAGTGTTGACAGGCAAACCATGTGGAGATTGCTAAGGCATTACGGGGTGCCACAGAAGATTACGGATATAATCAGAAACATGTACGAAGGGATAAATTGCCGAGTTATCCATGGCCAGCAGGTGACAGATGCTTTCCAGGCGAAGACTGGTGTGAGACAAGGTTGCTTGCTGTCACCATTCCTCTTCCTGTTAGCCATTGACTGGGTGATGAAAACATCTACACAGCAGAAAAGGAATGGCATCCAATGGACCTTGTGGGATCAACTGGATGATCTTGACTTTGCTGATGATCTTGCCCATTCTTGCACATACCCAACAACAGATGCAGGAGAAAACAAACATTGTCGCAGCCACTTCTGCTAGCATGGGTCTCAACATTCACAAAGGGAAGAGTAAAATCCTCAAGGTTAATGCCACCAGTACATCACCCATTATGCTTGAAGGAGAAGCCCTTGAGGAGGTGGACAGTTTTGTTTACATTGGCAGCGTGGTTGATAAACAAGGTGGTACAGATGCGAACGTCAAAATAAGGATCGGAAAAGCAAGAGCAGCCTTCCAGCAACTCAAGAATGTTTGGGTCTCTAACAACTTAGGCATCAAGTTAAAAGTAAGGATTTTTAACACAATGTTAAAACCTGTGCTGCTATATGGAGCCGAGACATGGAGAATAACGACCGTAAACCTGACTAGAATCCAGTCCTTCATCAACAACTGTCTAAGAAGGATTCTCAGAATTCACTGGCCAGACAAAATCAGCAACCAGGAACTGTGGCAGCAGACAAAACAGAAGCCCATTGAGGAAGAGATTCTCCAGAAGCGGTGGAGGTGGATTGGTCATACACTAAGAAAACCTTCTTCTAACACAACAAAGCAAGCCCTGAAATGGAACTTACAGGGTTAAGCGGAAAAGAGGCCGTCCAAGAAACCCTTGGCGCCGAAAATTGGAGGCCGACATCAAGAGAATTGGCCATGAATGGAAGATCCTGGAGAAGCTGGCCCAGGATAGAGATGCCTGGAGGTCTCTCGTAGGTGGCCTATGCCCTTGGCGGAATCACAGACCCCGACGATGATCGGTGGATGCCCCTCATGGACGAGAAGGCTCAACAACACAAAAATAAAAAAAATACTACAAAATACTAAAACATACCTTTGTAAAATTGGTTACCACGTTTTTGTCTCAATCTTGAAAGTGCATATATACATATATATATATATATATATATAAATATTTATTTATTTATTTATTTCTGCAGTCGAAATCAGCTGCAAGTCCTTCCGACGCCCGTCTAAAATCACAGTTAGAGTCTAAAAACTGGACAGAAAAAGAAGAAAATATACGAAAGCTGACCAAAACCCGTGACCAGTCACGTGATAAAACGAAGATGAAATCCAGGTCCCAGAAGCTGGTTATGACACGTCCGTTCTGGGTGGTTCAGATGCAGGAGAAATCCGGCCAGAAATCAAAGGGAGACGACGAGGAACATCTTAGAGTTGTATCAGTTACTTCCCCTTCACCTCAAGTGGGAGACGTTCAAAAATCTGAAGCTAGGCCCGCCCAGGAATCAGAGAACAAGGCTGTTGAAGAATCGAAAGACTGGAACGTCCAAAACTTAGGCGCCACCAATATCCAAAAAATAGAAGCAACGACCGTTAGTAAGGAGAAAGACCAGAAAGTTCGGAGGTGGAATGTGGCTAGTTTGAAGAACTCGCCAACCTGGAAGACGAAAGCTTCGGAGCCCGCGTCCGGACCTGAACTTTCAAAAGAATCCGTACCAACATCAAATGGTAAGAAATTGTATTTGAATTATATGTTATTTAACGAAAAATTTTATGAAATTAAGCTATACAGGCCCCGATGTTTCCTGAGCATTGTTTATTGGTCTGAGGGAAGATAGTACTCCTACTAAAGTCTTGACGCTATCCACCTCAGTCTTGAAACGTTTTTATAATACACGATCCTTTCATTTCCCTTCATACATGTAATTCAGTTTTAAAATTTTACTTGTCCTTTATAAATAACTAGCAACAAACCCAGTCCAAGGACGGGAATAATTGTAGGGTGACCTGTGAAGTTCATGGTAGGAGATCACAACATCCACGTCAACTGACTACAAAATGAAAATGAAACATCACCAGTCGTCGTTTCAACCAGAGGCTTTGTCCAGAGACACTACCTCCCCCAACACCGCAGTCTGTCCAGAGACCCTACCTCCCCCCACACCGTTGTCTGTCTAGAGACCCTACCTCCCCCCATACCGCGGTCTGTCCAGAGACCCTACCTCCCCCCTCCACACCCGGTCAGTCCAGAGACCCTATCTCACACCCCACACCGTATTCTGTCTAGAGACCCTACCTACCCATCCCTGTCTGTCCAGAGACCATACCTTCCCCCACACCGCGGTCTGTCCAGAGACCCTAACCCCACACCACGGTCTGTCAAGAGACCCTACCTCCCCACCACTGCGGTTTGTCGAGAGACCCACCGTCTCGACCGGCCATACATGTGTATCACGTCAAAAATACTATACATTATATTTATAATAAATAACCCGTAAAAACAAAGTTTTTGACTATAATTCCCAACGCGCACCGCTCAAAATAAAGTCTGGGGAAAAATACTGAACAAAAAATAACTCGTTTTGAACGTCCACGTAAATTTGTTCAATATGTAAATGAGATTGAATTTTTCTCCGCTAGTGATTGGCTATAGGAGTCTGTAGGAGTTTGAGGGACCAATCGCTATCTAGGACCGGACAGAAAATTATCTTTTATTATTATATATAATAACGAGCAACAAAGCCCGTCCAACGAAGTTCCGCCGTCGTTTCGGTGGCATGTTGTAACTCCCCTCCAACCGCCGTCTCGACCGGCCATACATGTGCATCACGTCAAAATACCATTCATTATAGTCATAATAAATAAACCGTAAATACAAAGTTTTTGACTATAAATCCCAACGCGTACCGCTCAAAATAAAGTCTTGGAAAAATACTGCACCAAAAATAACTCGTTTTGAACGTTCGCGTAAACGTGTTCAATATGTAAATGAGATTTAATTTTTATGATTGGCATAAGGAGTCTGTAGGAATTTGAGCGACCAATCGCGATCGATGACCGGACAGAAAATTGCCTTTTATTATATAGGATAATATAGATCGCTATTACCATTAAATGATTATTTGTTTGCAGATGCCTCAGCTATACAGGAAATTCCCAGTGTATTGCCTAAGAATGTGAAAACTTTGATAAAACCCTGGCCAGGGGTATTGTCTGGGTCACGTGGTCAGCAGTCACATGGTCAGAAGTCAGTGACGGGGGGAAGTATTGATAACTTGAAGCCCTTCCACGAAGATGCTGTCAAAGGAACCGCAGGCACCAGAGGGAAAGAGAGTTCACTCATCAAATCTGGAGAAAATTGCGTCATCAAACCCGTTGGAAAGAACATCGTTATCACAGACGTGAAAAATGTCATTCAAACGAAATGGAAGGGCGGCCACAGACCTAGTTTGAATGACGTCATACGACTCCGCGTAAATGGAGTATTTTCCCCAGCAGCAGTTCAAGCCGAGGACGCAGACGATGCTCATAAGGTCGAGGACGAAGAGAACATGACATCAGACGAGTCGTCTGAAGAAGTGACCAGTAGCCAAGGGTCATCAAACAGCGGCTTTGAAGGTCAGTATTGGGTATTTTCATCACTTGTCTATGGCTCAAACTACACATTTCTCATTTCAATGTCGTTCTTCATGTCAACATATAAAAAAAGTTTCTGCTCCTTTCATTTCCTTTAGCCAGTTGATATATCTTTCTGAGGAGGGGTTACCTCAGCGCAGACGGTAACACTCTCATCGCAGACAAAGAGAAGATCTTGGAGAGATGGGTCGAACATTTCGATGACGTCCTAAATCCACCTTCGACAATCGAAGACGAAGCCATTAATCGTCTACCGCAAGTGCCCACAAACAAAGCACTGGATGACCCCCCAACCTTGCTCGAGACCCAGAAAGCAATCTTCTCTCCAGTGGCAAAGCACCTGGTTCTGTCGCCATACCAGCTGAGGTATACAAGGAGGGGAGAATAGCCCTGACTGAAAGGCTCCATCAGCTGTTTCTCTTAATATGGCAGCAAGAGACGATCCCGCAGGACTTCAAAGATTCCACCATCATACATCTATTTAAGCGAAAAGGAAGTAGACAGGCTTGTGACAACCACAGAGGCTTTCCATCGCAGGAAATATCCTTGCCAGAGTCCTGCTCAACCGCCTCACAGTCCACCTTGACCAAGGACTCCTGCCTGAAAGTCAGTGTGGATTCCTCTAAGAGCGAGGAACCATCGACATGGTGTTCACTGCCAGGCAGCTGCAAGAGAAATTTCAGGAGCAGAACTTCGACCTGTTCTCCGCCTATGTCGACCTGACCAAGACTTTTGACATTGTTGGCAGAGAGGGTCTGTGGAAGATCATGGCCAAGTACGGTTGCCCATGGAAATTCATCGTCTTGTTGCAACAATTCCATGATGGCATGCAGGCCAGAGTCCAGGACAGCGGGGAGTTTTCTGATCCTTTCCCAGTCACAAACAGGGTCAAGCAGGGCTGCGTCCTGGAACCAACACTGTTTAGCCTCATGTTTTCCGCCATGCTGACAGAGGCCTTCAGAGACGAGGATGTTGGTGTCAACCTGAAGTACCGCACAGATGGCAAGCTATTCAACATTCGGAGGCTCCAGGCAAAAACCAAGGTTATGACAGATATCATCAGAGAACTGCTGTTTGCTGATGACTCTGCCCTCAACGCTGTCTCAGAAGCCGACATGCAACGCAGTGTAAACCTGTTCTCCAGCGCCTGCACAAACTTTGGTCTGTCAATCAACAATAAGAAGACTGAGGTCATCCATCAGCCTGCGCCTGGAAGGCCCTACGTAGAGCCCAACATCACTGTCTACGGCCAGAGACTCAACACAGTGCACTGGTTCATATACCTAGGCAGCACACTGTCTCAAAATGTCACCATCGATGACGAAGTGAATGTCAGAATTGCCAGAGCCAGCTCCACTTTCGGCAGGTTGTACCCTAATGTATGGAACAGAAATGGCATTACCATCCAGACCAAGCTGAAAGTGTACAGGGCAGTCCCCACACTGCTATATGCTTGTGAAACTTGGACTGTTTATCAGCACTATGCAAGAAAGCTTAACCACTTTCATACAACAAGCCTCAGGAAGATTCTCGGCATAAAGTGGCAGAACAAAATTCCAGACACAGTGGTACTGACCAAGGCAGGTCTCCCCAGCATCTTCACCCTCCTGATGCAGACCCAGCTTCGCTGGGCAGGGCACGTTGTCCGAATGCCAGACGAGAGACTGCTAAAGAGAATCTTCTATGGTGAGCTCCAGTATGGCCAGCGGTCCCACGGTAGGCAAAAGAAACGCTTCAAAGACACACTGAA
Organism: Ampullaceana balthica; assembly: GCA_944989445.1. Taxonomy (NCBI): domain Eukaryota; kingdom Metazoa; phylum Mollusca; class Gastropoda; family Lymnaeidae; genus Ampullaceana; species Ampullaceana balthica. Next base: position 90,305 of record CALYLW010001725.1, on the reverse strand, counting down.
AGCCTCAATGAAAGCGTTTGCCATGCATCCAGACACGTGGGAACGAGCTGCCATGTACCGATCCACCTGGCGCTCTTCCATCCACGAAGGTGCGAAGTCATGCGAGGCAAACCGGATCACCGCTGCAGAAAAGAAAAGGCAAGCCCGAAAGGCCCATGCTGTCAACCCTCCAGGAGATGTCCTACTCGTCCCTTGTCCCTTCTATTCCCGAACTTTCCGTGCAAGGATCGGCCTAATCAGCCATCTGCGCACGCACAGACAACCCTCGGATGACTAGAGTGGTCCTCGTCGTATAGACGGACGAA